>CAUEHS010000884.1:0-215858 GCA_958510865.1 Myrrha octodecimguttata | reverse complement strand
CTTACCCTTACCCTTACCCTTACCCTTACCCTTACCCTTACCCTTGCTTTTACCCTTAAGCTTACCCTTACCCTTACCCTTACCCTTACCCTCACCCTAACCCTTACCCTTACCCTTGCTTATACCCTTAAGCTTACCCTTACCCTTACCCTCACCCTTACCCTTACCCTTACCCTTACCCTTACCCTTACCCTTACCCTTACCCTTACCCTTACCCTTACCCTTACCCTTACCCTTACCCTTACCCTTGCTTTTACCCTTAGGCTTACCCTTACCTCTACCCTTACCCTTACACTTACCCTTACCCTTACCCTTACCCTTGCTTTTACCCTTAAGCTTACCCTTACCCTTACCCTTACCCTTACCCTTACCCTAACCCTTACCCTTGCTTTTACCCTTAAGCTTACCCTTACCCTTACCCTTACCCTTACCCTTACCCTTACCCTTACCCTTACCCTTACCCTTGCTTTTACCCTTAAGCTTACCCTTACCCTTACCCTTACCCTTACCCTTACCCTTACCCTTATCCTTACCCTTGCTTTTACCCTTAAGCTTACCCTTACCCTTACCCTTACCCTTACCCTTACCCTTACCCTTGCTTTTACTCTTAGGCTTACCCTTACCTTTACCCTTACCCTTACCCTTACCCTTACCCTCACCCTTACCCTTACCCTTGCTTTTACCCTTAAGCTTACCCTTACCCTTACCCTTACCCTTACCCTTACCCTTGCTTTTACCCTTAAGCTTACCCTTACCCTTACCCTTAACCTTACCCTTACCCTTGCTTTTACCCTTAGGCTTACCCTTACCCTTACCCTCACCCTTACCCTTGCTTTTACCCTTAAGCTTACCCTTACCCTTACCCTTACTCTTACCCTTACCCTTACCCTTACCCTTACCCTTACCCTTACCCTTACCCTTACCCTTACCCTTACCCTTACCCTTACCCTTACCCTTGCTTTTACCCTTAGGCTTACCCTTACCTTTACCCTTACCCTAACCCTTACCCTTAGCCTTACCCTTACCCTTACCCTTGCTTTTACCCTTAAGCTTACCCTTACCCTTACCCTTACCCTTACCCTTACCCTTACCCTTACCCTTACCCTTACCCTTACCCTTACCCTTACCCTTGCTTTTACCCTTAAGCTTACCCTTACCCTTACCCTTAACCTCACTCTTACCCTTACCCTGACCCTTACCCTTACCCTTACCCTTACCCTTGCTTTTACCCTTAAGCTTACCCTTACCCTTACCCTTACCCTTACCCTTACCCTTACCCTTACCCTTACCCTTACCCTTACCCTTACCCTTACCCTTACCCTTACCCTTACCCTTACCCTTGCTTTTACCCTTAGGCTTACCCTTACCTTTACCCTTACCCTTACCCTTACCCTTACCCTTGCTTTTACCCTTAAGCTTATCCTTACCCTTACCCTTACCCTTACCCTCACCCTTACCCTTACCCTTACCCTTGCTTATACCCTTAAGCTTACCCTTACCCTTACCCTTACCCTTACCCTTACCCTTACCCTTACCCTTACCCTTACCCTTACCCTTACCCTTACCCTTACCCTTACCCTTACCCTTACCCTTACCCTTACCCTTACCCTTACCCTTGCTTTTACCCTTAGGCTTACCCTTACCTTTACCCTTACCCTTACCCTTACCCTTACCCTTACCCTTACCCTTGCTTTTACCCTTAAGCTTACCCTTACCCTTACCCTTACCCTTACCCTAACCCTTACCCTTGCTTTTACCCTTAAGCTTACCCTTACCCTTACCCTTACCCTTACCCTTACCCTTACCCTTACCCTTACCCTTGCTTTTACCCTTAAGCTTACCCTTACCCTTACCCTTACCCTTACCCTTACCCTTACCCTTACCCTTACCCTTATCCTTACCCTTGCTTTTACCCTTAAGCTTACCCTTACCCTTACCCTTACCCTTACCCTTACCCTTACCCTTGCTT
Source organism: Myrrha octodecimguttata (assembly GCA_958510865.1). Lineage (NCBI taxonomy): Eukaryota > Metazoa > Arthropoda > Insecta > Coleoptera > Coccinellidae > Myrrha > Myrrha octodecimguttata. Next base: position 213,889 of record CAUEHS010000884.1, on the reverse strand, counting down.
TTACTCTTAGGCTTACCCTTACCTTTACCCTTACCCTTACCCTTACCCTTACCCTCACCCTTACCCTTACCCTTGCTTTTACCCTTAAGCTTACCCTTACCCTTACCCTTACCCTTACCCTTACCCTTGCTTTTACCCTTAAGCTTACCCTTACCCTTACCCTTAACCTTACCCTTACCCTTGCTTTTACCCTTAGGCTTACCCTTACCCTTACCCTCACCCTTACCCTTGCTTTTACCCTTAAGCTTACCCTTACCCTTACCCTTACTCTTACCCTTACCCTTACCCTTACCCTTACCCTTACCCTTACCCTTACCCTTACCCTTACCCTTACCCTTACCCTTACCCTTGCTTTTACCCTTAGGCTTACCCTTACCTTTACCCTTACCCTAACCCTTACCCTTAGCCTTACCCTTACCCTTACCCTTGCTTTTACCCTTAAGCTTACCCTTACCCTTACCCTTACCCTTACCCTTACCCTTACCCTTACCCTTACCCTTACCCTTACCCTTACCCTTGCTTTTACCCTTAAGCTTACCCTTACCCTTACCCTTAACCTCACTCTTACCCTTACCCTGACCCTTACCCTTACCCTTACCCTTACCCTTGCTTTTACCCTTAAGCTTACCCTTACCCTTACCCTTACCCTTACCCTTACCCTTACCCTTACCCTTACCCTTACCCTTACCCTTACCCTTACCCTTACCCTTACCCTTACCCTTACCCTTACCCTTACCCTTGCTTTTACCCTTAGGCTTACCCTTACCTTTACCCTTACCCTTACCCTTACCCTTACCCTTGCTTTTACCCTTAAGCTTACCCTTACCCTTACCCTTACCCTTAAGCTTACCCTTACCCTTACCCTTACCCTTACCCTTACCCTTACCCTTACCCTTACCCTTACCCTTACCCTTACCCTTACCCTTGCTTTTACCCTTAAGCTTACCCTTACCCTTACCCTTACCCTTACCCTTACCCTTGCTTTTACCCTTAAGCTTACCCTTACCCTTACCCTTACCCTTAAGCTTACCCTTACCCTTACCCTTACCCTTACTCTTACCCTTACCCTTACCCTTACCCTTACCCTTACCCTTACCCTTACCCTTACCCTTGCTTTTACCCTTAAGCTTACCCTTACCCTTACCCTTACCCTTACCCTTAAGCTTACCCTTACCCTTACCCTTACCCTTACCCTTACCCTTAACCTTACCCTTGCTTTTACCCTTAAGCTTACCCTTACCCTTACCCTTACCCTTACCCTTAAGCTTACCCTTACCCTTACCCTTACCCTTACCCTTACCCTTGCTTTTACCCTTAAGCTTACCCTTACCCTTACCCTTACCCTTACCCTTAAGCTTACCCTTACCCTTACCCTTACCCTTACCCTTACCCTTACCCTTACCCTTACCCTTACCCTTACCCTTACCCTTGCTTTTACCCTTAAGCTTACCCTCACCCTTACCCTTACCCTTACCCTTGCTTTTACCCTTAAGCTTACCCTTACCCTTACCCTTACCCTTAAGCTTACCCTTACCCTTACCCTTACCCTTACCCTTACCCTTACCCTTACCCTTACCCTTACCCTTACCCTTACCCTTACCCTTACCCTTACCCTTACCCTTGCTTTTACCCTTAAGCTTACCCTTACCCTTACCCTTACCCTTACCCTTACCCTTACCCTTACCCTTACCCTTGCTTTTACCCTTAGGCTTACCCTTACCTTTACCCTTACCCTTACCTTTACCCTTACCCTTACCCTTACCCTTACCCTTGCTTTTACCCTTGAGCTTACCCTTGCCCTTACCCTTACCCTTACCCTTACCCTTACCCTTGCTTTTACCCTTAAGCTTACCCTTACCCTTACCCTTACCCTTACCCTTACCCTTGCTTTTACCCTTAGGCTTACCCTTACCCTTACCCTTACCCTTACCCTTGCTTTTACCCTTAAGCTTACCCTTACCCTTACCCTTACCCTTACCCTTACCCTTACCCTTACCCTTACCCTTACCCTTACCCTTACCCTTACCCTTACCCTTACCCTTACCCTTACCCTTACCCTTACCCTTGCTTTTACCCTTAGGCTTACCCTTACCTTTACCCTTACCCTTACCCTTACCCTTACCCTTACCCTTACCCTTGCTTTTACCCTTAAGCTTACCCTTACCCTTACCCTTACCCTTACCCTTACCCTTACCCTTACCCTTACCCTTACCCTTGCTTTTACCCTTAAGCTTACCCTTACCCTTACCCTTACCCTTACCCTTGCTTTTACTCTTACCCTTACCCTTACCCTCACCCTTACCCTTACCCTTGCTTTTACCCTTAAGCTTACCCTTACCCTTACCCTTACCCTTACCCTTACCCTTGCTTTTACCCTTAAGCTTACCCTTACCCTTACCCTTAACCTTACCCTTACCCTTGCTTTTACACTTAGGCTTACCCTTACCCTTACCCTTACCCTTACCCTTGCTTTTACCCTTAAGCTTACCCTTACCCTTACCCTTACTCTTACCCTTACCCTTACCCTTACCCTTACCCTTACCCTTACCCTTACCCTTACCCTTACCCTTACCCTTACCCTTGCTTTTACCCTTAGGCTTACCCTTACCTTTACCCTTACCCTAACCCTTACCCTTACCCTTACCCTTACCCTTACCCTTGCTTTTACCCTTAAGCTTACCCTTACCCTTACCCTTACCCTTACCCTTACCCTTACCCTTACCCTAACCCTCACCCTTACCCTTACCCTTGCTTTTACCCTTAAGCTTACCCTTACCCTTACCCTTAACCTTACCCTTACCCTTACCCTTACCCTTACCCTTACCCTTACCCTTACCCTTGCTTTTACCCTTAAGCTTAACCTTACCCTTACCCTTACCCTAACCCTTACCCTTACCCTTACCCTTACCCTTACCCTTGCTTTTACCCTTAGGCTTACCCTTACCTTTACCCTTACCCTTACCCTTACCCTTACCCTTACCCTTGCTTTTACCCTTAAGCTTACCCTTACCCTTACCCTTACCCATAAGCTTACCCTTAACCTTACCCTTACCCTTACCCTTACCCTTACCCTTACCCTTACCCTCACCCTTACCCTTACCCTTGCTTTTACCCTTAAGCTTACCCTTACCCTTACCCTTACCCTTACCCTTACCCTTGCTTTTACCCTTAAACTTACCCTTACCCTTACCCTTACCCTTAAGCTTACCCTTACCCTTACCCTTACCCTTACCCTTACCCTTACCCTTACCCTTACCCTTACCCTTACCCTTACCCTTACCCTTACCCTTACCCTTACCCTTACCCTTACCCTTGCTTTTACCCTTAAGCTTACCCTTACCCTTACCCTTACCCTTAAGCTTACCCTTACCCTTACCCTTACCCTTACCCTTACCCTTAACCTTACCCTTGCTTTTACCCTTAAGCTTACCCTTACCCTTACCCTTACCCTTACCCTTAAGCTTACCCTTACCCTTACCCTTACCCTTACCCTTACCCTTGCTTTTACCCTTAAGCTTACCCTTACTCTTACCCTTACCCTTACCCTTAAGCTTACCCTTACCCTTAAGCTTACCCTTACCCTTACCCTTACCCTTACCCTTACCCTTACCCTTACCCTTACCCTTGCTTTTACCCTTAAGCTTACCCTTACCCTTACCCTTACCCTTACCCTTGCTTTTACCCTTAAGCTTACCCTTACCCTTACCCTTACCCTTAAGCTTACCCTTACCCTTACCCTTACCCTTACCCTTACCCTTACCCTTACCCTTACCCTTACCCTTACCCTTACCCTTACCCTTACCCTTGCTTTTACCCTTAAGCTTACCCTTACCCTTACCCTTACCCTTACCCTTACCCTTACCCTTACCCTTACCCTTACCCTTGCTTTTACCCTTAGGCTTACCCTTACCTTTACCCTTACCCTTACCTTTACCCTTACCCTTACCCTTACCCTTACCCTTGCTTTTACCCTTGAGCTTACCCTTACCCTTACCCTTACCCTTACCCTTACCCTTACCCTTGCTTTTACCCTTAAGCTTACCCTTACCCTTACCCTTACCCTTACCCTTACCCTTACCCTTACCCTTGCTTTTACCCTTAGGCTTACCCTTACCCTTACCCTTACCCTTACCCTTGCTTTTACCCTTAAGCTTACCCTTACCCTTACCCTTACCCTTACCCTTACCCTTACCCTTACCCTTACCCTTACCCTTACCCTTACCCTTACCCTTACCCTTACCCTTACCCTTACCCTTACCCTTACCCTTACCCTTGCTTTTACCCTTAGGCTTACCCTTACCTTTACCCTTACCCTTACCCTTACCCTTACCCTTACCCTTGCTTTTACCCTTAAGCTTACCCTTACCCTTACCCTTACCTTACCCTTACCCTTACCCTTACCCTTACCCTTACCCTTACCCTTACCCTTACCCTTACCCTTGCTTTTACCCTTAAGCTTACCCTTACCCTTACCCTTACCCTTACCCTTACCCTTACCCTTACCCTTACCCTTACCCTCACCCTTGCTTTTACCCTTAAGCTTACCCTTACCCTTACCCTTACCCTTACCCTTACCCTTACCCTTGCTTTTACCCTTAAGCTTACCCTTACCCTTACCCTTACCCTTACCCTTACCCTTGCTTTCACCCTTAGGCTTACCCTTACCCTTACCCTTACCCTTACCCTTGCTTTTACCCTTAAGCTTACCCTTACCCTTACCCTTACCCTTACTCTTACCCTTACCCTTACCCTTACCCTTACCCTTACCCTTGCTTTTACCCTTAGGCTTACCCTTACCTTTACCCTTACCATTACCCTTACCCTTACCCTTACCCTTACCCTTACCCTTACCCTTACCCTTACCCTTGCTTTTACCCTTAAGCTTACCCTTACCCTTACCCTTACCCTTACCCTTACCCTTACCCTTACCCTTACCCTTACCCTTACCCTTACCCTTGCTTTTACCCTTAAGCTCACCCTTACCCTTACCCTTACCCTTACCCTTACCCTTACCCTTACTCTTACCCTTACCCTTGCTTTTACCCTTAAGCTTACCCTTACCCTTACCCTTACCCTTACCCTTGCTTTTACCCTTAAGCTTACCCTTACCCTTACCCTTACCCTTAAGCTTACCCTTACCCTTACCCTTACCCTTACCCTTACCCTTACCCTTACCCTTACCCTTACCCTTGCTTTTACCCTTAAGCTTACCCTTACCCTTACCCTTACCCTTACCCTTACCCTTACCCTTACCCTTACCCTTGCTTTTACCCTTAGGCTTACCCTTACCTTTACCCTTACCCTTACCTTTACCCTTACCCTTACCCTTACCCTTACCCTTACCCTTAAGCTTACCCTTACCCTTACCCTTACCCTTACCCTTACCCTTACCCTTACCCTTACCCTTACCCTTACCCTTACCCTTACCCTTGCTTTTACCCTTAGGCTTACCCTTACCCTTACCCTTACCCTTACCCTTACCCTTACCCTTACCCTTGCTTTTACCCTTAGGCTTACCCTTACCTTTACCCTTACCCTTACCTTTACCCTTACCCTTACCCTTACCCTTACCCTTGCTTTTACCCTTGAGCTTACCCTTACCCTTACCCTTGCTTTTACCCTTAAGCTTACCCTTACCCTTACCCTTACCCTTACCCTTACCCTTACCCTTGCTTTTACCCTTAGGCTTACCCTTACCCTTACCCTTACCCTTACCCTTGCTTTTACCCTTAAGCTTACCCTTACCCTTACCCTTACCCTTACCCTTACCCTTACCCTTACCCTTACCCTTACCCTTACCCTTACCCTTACCCTTACCCTTACCCTTACCCTTACCCTTACCCTTACCCTTACTCTTACCCTTACCCTTACCCTTACCCTTACCCTTACCCTTACCCTTACCCTTACCCTTACCCTTGCTTTTACCCTTAGGCTTACCCTTACCTTTACCCTTACCCTTACCCTTACCCTTACCCTTACCCTTGCTTTTACCCTTAAGCTTACCCTTACCCTTAACCTTACCCTTACCCTTACCCTTACCCTTACCCTTACCCTTACCCTTACCCTAACCCTTACCCTTGCTTTTACCCTTAAGCTTACCCTTACCCTTACCCTTACCCTTACCCTTACCCTTACCCTTACCCTTACCCTTACCCTTACCCTCACCCTTGCTTTTACCCTTAAGCTTACCCTTACCCTTACCCTTACCCTTACCCTTACCCTTACCCTTGCTTTTACCCTTAAGCTTACCCTTACCCTTACCCTTACCCTTGCTTTTACCCTTAGGCTTACCCTTACCCTTACCCTTACCCTTACCCTTGCTTTAACCCTTAAGCTTACCCTTACCCTTACCCTTACCCTTACTCTTACCCTTACCCTTACCCTTACCCTTACCCTCACCCTTGCTTTTACCCTTAGGCTTACCCTTACCTTTACCCTTACCCTTACCCTTACCCTTACCCTTACCCTTACCCTTACCCTTACCCTTACCCTTACCCTTACCCTTACCCTTACCCTTGCTTTTACCCTTAAGCTTACCCTTACCCTTACCCTTACCCTTACCCTTACCCTTACCCTTACCCTCACCCTTACCCTTGCTTTTACCCTTAAGCTCACCCTTACCCTTACCCTTACCCTTACCCTTACCCTTACCCTTACTCTTACCCTTACCCTTGCTTTTACCCTTAAGCTTACCCTTACCCTTACCCTTACCCTTACCCTTAAGCTTACCCTTACCCTTACCCTTACCCTTACCCTTACCCTTACCCTTACCCTTGCTTTTACCCTTAAGCTTACCCTTACCCTTACCCTTACCCTTACCCTTACCCTTACCCTTGCTTTTACCCTTAAGCTTACCCTTACCCTTACCCTTACCCTTACCCTTAAGCTTACCCTTACCCTTACCCTTACCCTTACCCTTACCCTTACCCTTACCCTTGCTTTTACCCTTAAGCTTACCCTTACCCTTACCCTTACCCTTACCCTTACCCTTACCCTTACCCTTACCCTTACCCTTACCCTTACCCTTACCCTTACCCTTACCCTTGCTTTTACCCTTAGGCTTACCCTTACCTTTACCCTTACCATTACCCTTACCCTTACCCTTACCCTTACCCTTACCCTTAGCCTTACCCTTGCTTTTACCCTTAAGCTTACCCTTACCCTTACCCTTACCCTTACCCTTACCCTTACCCTTACCCTTACCCTTACCCTTACCCTTGCTTTTACCCTTAGGCTTACCCTCACCTTTACCCTTACCCTTACCCTTACCCTTACCCTTACCCTTACCCTTACCCTTGCTTTTACCCTTAAGCTTACCCTTACCCTTACCCTTACCCTTACCCTTAGCCTTACCCTTACCCTTGCTTTTACCCTTAAGCTTACCCTTACCCTTACCCTTACCCTTACCCTTACCCTTACCCTTACCCTTACCCTTACCCTTACCCTTACCCTTACCCTTACCCTTACCCTTACCCTTACCCTTACCCTTACCCTTACCCTTACCCTTACCCTTGCTTTTACCCTTAAGCTTACCCTTACCCTTACCCTTACCCTTACCCTTACCCTTACCCTTACCCTTACCCTTGCTTTTACCCTTAAGCTTACCCTTACCCTTACCCTTACCCTTACCCTTACCCTTACCCTTACCCTTACCCTTACCCTTACCCTTACCCTTACCCTTACCCTTACCCTTACCCTTACCCTTACCCTTACCCTTACCCTTACCCTTACCCTTACCCTTACCCTTACCCTTACCCTTACCCTTACTTAGGGTAAGGGTAAGGGTAAGCTTAAGGGTAAAAGCAAGGGTAAGGGTAAGGGTAAGGGTAAGGGTAAGGGTAAGGGTAAGGGTTAGGGTAAGGGTAAGGGTAAGCTTAAGGGTAAGGGTAAGGGTAAGGGTAAGGGTAAGGGTAAGGGTAAGGGTAAGTGTAAGGGTAAGCTTAAGGGTAAAAGCAAGGGTAAGGGTAAGGGTAAGGGTAAGGGTAAGGGTTAGGGTAAGGGTAAAGGTAAGGGTAAGCCTAAGGGTAAAAGCAGGGGTAAGGGTAAGGGTAAGGGTAAGGGTAAGGGTAAGGGTAAGGGTAAGGGTAAGGGTAAGGGTAAGGGTTAGAGTAAGGGTAAGGGTAAGGGTAAGCTTAAGGGTAAAAGCAAGGGTAAGGGTAAGGGTAAGGGTAAGGGTAAGCCTAAGGGTAAAAGCAAGGGTAAGGGTAAGGTTAAGGGTAAGGGTAAGGGTAAGCTTAAGGGTAAAAGCAAGGGTAAGGGTAAGGGTAAGGGTAAGGGTAAGGGTAAGCTTAAGGGTAAAAGCAAGGGTTAGGGTAAGGGTGAGGGTAAGGGTAAGGGTAAGGGTTAGGGTAAAGGTAAGGGTAAGCCTAAGAGTAAAAGCAAGGGTAAGGGTAAGGGTAAGGGTAAGGGTAAGGGTAAAGGTAAGGGTAAGGGTAAGGGTAAGGGTAAGGGTAAGGGTAAGGGTAAGCTTAAGGGTAAAAGCAAGGGTAAGGATAAGGGTAAGGGTAAGGGTAAGGGTAAGGGTAAGGGTAAGGGTAAGGGTAAGGGTAAGCTTAAGGGTAAAAGCAAGGGTAAGGGTAAGGGTAAGGGTAAGGGTAAGGGTAAGGGTAAGGGTAAGGGTAAGGGTAAGGGTAAGGGTAAGGGTAAGCTTAAGGGTAAAAGCAAGGGTAAGGGTTAGGGTAAGGGTAAGGGTAAGGGTAAGGGTAAGGGTAAGGGTAAGCTTAAGGGTAAAAGCAAGGGTAAGGGTAAGGGTAAGGGTAAGGGTAAGGGTAAGGGTAAGGGTAAGGGTAAAAGTAAGGGTAAGCCTAAGGGTAAAAGCAAGGGTAAGGGTAAGGGTAAGGGTAAGGGTAAGGGTAAGGGTAAGGGTAAGGGTAAGGGTAAGGGTAAGGGTAAGGGTAAGGGTAAGGGTAAGGGTAAGGGTAAGGGTAAGGGTAAGGGTAAGGGTAAGGGTAAGCTTAAGGGTATAAGCAAGGGTAAGGGTAAGGGTAAGGGTGAGGGTAAGGGTAAGGGTAAGGGTAAGGGTAAGCTTAAGGGTAAAAGCAAGGGTAAGGGTAAGGGTAAGGGTAAGGGTAAGGGTAAGGGTAAGGGTAAGCTTTAAGGTAAAAGCAAGGGTAAGGGTAAGGGTAAGGGTAAGGGTAAGGGTAAGTTTAAGGGTAAGGGTAAGGGTAAGGGTAAGGGTAAGGGTAAGGGTAAGGGTAAGGGTAAAGGTAAGGTTAAGCCTAAGGGTAAAAGCAAGGGTAAGGGTAAGGGTGAGGGTAAGGGTAAGGGTAAGGGTAAGGGTAAGGGTAAGGGTAAGGGTAAGGGTAAGGGTAAGGGTAAGGGTAAGGGTAAGGGTAAGGGTAAGGGTAAGGGTAAGCTTAAGGGTAAAAGCAAGGGTAACGGTAAGGGTAAGGGTAAGGGTAAGCCTAAGGGTAAAAGCAAGGGTAAGGGTAAGGGTAAGGGTAAGGGTAAGGGTAAGCTTAAGGGTAAAAGCAAGGGTAAGGGTAAGGGTAAGGGTAAGCTTAAGGGTAAAAGCAAGGGTAAGGGTAAGGGTAAGGGTAAGGGTAAGGGTAAGGGTAAGGATAAGGGTAAGGGTAAGGGTAAAGGTAAGGGTAAGCCTAAGGGTCAAAGCAAGGGTAAGGGTTAGGGTAAGGGTAAGGGTAAGGGTAAGGGTAAGGGTAAGGGTAAGGGTAAGGGTAAGGGTAAGGGTAAGGGTAAGCTTAAGGGTAAAAGCAAGGGTAAGGGTAAGGGTAAGGGTAAGGGTAAGGGTGAGGGTAAGGGTAAGGGTAAGGGTAAGGGTAAGGGTAAGCTTAAGGGTAAGGGTAAGGGTAAGGATAAGGGTAAGCCTAAGGGTAAAAGCAAGAAGCTTACCCTTACCCTTACCCTTACCCTTACCCTTGCTTTTACCCTTGAGCTTACCCTTACCCTTACCCTTACCCTTACCCTTACCCTTACCCTTACCCTTACCCTTACCCTTACCCTTACCCTTACCCTTACCCTTGCTTTTACCCTTAAGCTTACCCTTACCCTTACCCTCACCCTTACCCTTACCCTTACCCTTACCCTTACCCTTACCCTTACCCTTATCCTTGCTTTTACCCTTAGGCTTACCCTTACCTTTACCCTTACCCTTACCCTTACCCTTACCCTTGCTTTTACCCTTAAGCTTACCCTTACCCTTACCCTTACCCTTACCCTTAAGCTTACCCTTACCCTTACCTTTACCCTTACCCTTACCCTTACCCTTACCCTTACCCTTACCCTTACCCTTACCCTTACCCTTGCTTTTACCCTTAAGCTTACCCTTACCCTTACCCTTACCCTTGCTTTTACCCTTAAGCTTACCCTTACCCTTACCCTTACCCTTACCCTTAAGCTTTCCCTTACCCTTACCCTTACCCTTACCCTTACCCTTATCCTTACCCTTACCCTCACCCTTACCCTTACCCTTACCCTTACCCTTACCCTTGCTTTCACCCTTAAGCTTACCCTCACCCTTACCCTTACCCTTACCCTTAAGCTTACCCTTACCCTTACCCTTACCCTTACCCTCACCCTTACCCTTACCCTTGCTTTTACCCTTAAGCTTACCCTTACCCTTACCCTTACCCTTACCCTTAAGCTTACCCTTACCCTTACCCTTACCCTTACCCTTACCCTTACCCTTGCTTTTACCCTTAAGCTTACCCTTACCCTTACCCTTACCCTTACCCTTAAGCTTACCCTTACCCTTACCCTTACCCTTACCCTTACCCTTACCCTTACCCTTACCCTTACCCTTACCCTTACCCTTACCCTTACCCTTACCCTTACCCTTGCTTTTACCCTTTAGCTTACCCTTACCCTTACCCTTACCCTTACCCTTGCTTTTACCCTTAAGCTTACCCTTACCCTTACCCTTACCCTTACCCTTAAGCTTACCCTTACCCTTACCCTTACCCTTACCCTTACCCTTACCCTTACCCTTACCCCTACCCTTACCCTTACCCTTACCCTTACCCTTGCTTTTACCCTTAAGCTTACCCTTACCCTTACCCTTAACCTTACCCTTACCCTTACCCTTACCCTTACCCTTACCCTTACCCTTACCCTTACCCTTACCCTTACCCTTGCTTTTACCCTTAGGCTTACCCTTACCTTTACCCTTACCCTTACCCTTACCCTTACCCTTACCCTTACCCTTACCTTTACCCTTACCCTTGCTTTTACCCTTAAGCTTACCCTTACCCTTACCCTTACCCTTACCCTTACCCTTACTCTTGCTTTTACCCTTAAGCTTACCCTTACCCTTACCCTTACCCTTACCCTTACCCTTGCTTTTACCCTTAGGCTTACCCTTACCCTTTCCCTTACCCTTACCCTTGCTTTTACCCTTAAGCTTACCCTTACCCTTACTCTTACCCTTACCCTTACCCTTACCCTTACCCTTACCCTTACCCTTACCCTTACCCTTACCCTTACCCTAACCCTTACCCTTACCCTTACCCTTACCCTTACCCTTGCTTTTACCCTTAGGCTCACCCTTACCTTTACCCTTACCCTTACCCTTACCCTTACCCTTACCCTTGCTTTTACCCTTAAGCTTACCCTTACCCTTACCCTTACCCTTACCCTTACCCTTGCTTTTACCCTTAAGCTTACCCTTACCCTTACCCTTACCCTTACCCTTACCCTTACCCTTACCCTTACCCTTACCCTTACCCTTACCCTCACCCTTGCTTTTACCCTTAAGCTTACCCTTACCCTTACCCTTACCCTTACCCTTACCCTTACCCTTGCTTTTACCCTTAAGCTTACACTTACCCTTACCCTTACCCTTACCCTTACCCTTGCTTTTACCCTTAGGCTTACCCTTACCCTTAATCTTACCCTTACCCTTGCTTTTACCCTTAAGCTTACCCTTACCCTTACCCTTACCCTTACCCTTACCCTTACCCTTACCCTTACCCTTACCCTTACCCTTACCCTTACCCTTGCTTTTACCCTTAAGCTAACCCTTACCCTTACCCTTACCCTTACCCTTACCCTTAACCTTACCCTTACCCTTGCCCTTGCTTTTACCCTTAAGCTAACCCTTACCCTTACCCTTACCCTTACCCTTACCCTTAACCTTACCCTTACCCTTGCTTTTACCCTTAAGCTCACCCATACCCTTACCCTTACCCTTACCCTTACACTTACCCTTACCCTGACCCTTACCCTTGCTTTTACCCTTAGCTTACCCTTACCCTTACCCTCACCCTTACCCTTAAGCTTACCCTTACCCTTACCCTTACCCTTACCCTTACCCTTACCCTTGCTTTAACCCTTAAGCTTACCCTTACCCTTACCCTTACCCTTACCCTTGCTTTTACCCTTAAGCTTACCCTTACCCTTACCCTTACCCTTACCCTTACCCTTAAGCTTACCCTTACCCTTACCCTTACCCTTACCCTTACCCTCACCCTTACCCTTGCTTTTACCCTTAAGCTTACCCTTACCCTTACCCTTACCCTTACCCTAACCCTTACCCTTAACCTTACCCTTACCCTTACCCTTACCCTTACCCTTACCCTTGCTTTTACTCTTAGGCTTACCCTTACCTTTACCCTTACCCTTACCCTTACCCTTACCCTTACCCTCACCCTTGCTTTTACCCTTAAGCTTACCCTTACCCTTACCCTTACCCTTACCCTTACCCTTACCCTTACCCTTACCCTTACCCTTACCCTTACCCTTACCCTTACCCTTACCCTTACCCTTACCCTTACCCTTACCCTTGCTTTTACCCTTTAGCTTACCCTTACCCTTACCCTTACTCTTACCCTTACCCTTACCCTTAATCTTACCCTTGCTTTTACCCTTAAGCTTACCCTTACCCTTACCTTTACCCTTACCCTTACCCTTACCCTTACCCTTACCCTTACCCTTACCCTTACCCTTACCCTTACCCTTACCCTTACCCTTGCTTTTACCCTTAGGCTTACCCTTACCTTTAGCCTTACCCTTACCCTTACCCTTACCCTTACCCTTACCCTTACCCTTGCTTTTACCCTTAAGCTTACCCTTACCCTTACCCTTACCCTTACCCTTACCCTTGCTTTTACCCTTAAGCTTACCCTTACCCTTACCCTTACACTTACACTTTCCCTTGCTTTTACCCTTAGGCTTACCCTTACCCTTACCCTTACCCTTACCCTTAAGCTTACCCTTACCCTTACCCTTACCCTTACCCTTACCCTTACCCTTACCCTTACCCTTACCCTTACCCTTACCCTTACCCTTACCCTTGGTTTTACCCTTAAGCTAACCCTTACCCTTACCCTTACCCTTACCCTTACCCTTACCCTTACCCTTACCCTTACCCTTACCCTTACCCTTGCTTTGACCCTTAGGCTTACCCTTACCTTTACCCTTACCCTTACCCTTACCCTTACCCTTACCCTTACCCTTACCCTTACCCTTACCCTTGCTTTTACCCTTAAGCTTACCCTTACCCTTACCCTTACCCCTACCCTTACCCTTACCCTTACCCTTGCTTTCACCCTTAAGCTTACCCTTACCCTTACCCTTACCCTTACCCTTACCCTTGCTTTTACCCTTAGGCTTACCCTTACCCTTACCCTTACCCTTACCCTTGCTTTTACCCTTAAGCTTACCCTTACCCTTACCCTTACCCTTACCCTTACCCTTACCCTTAACCTTACCCTTACCCTTACCCTTACCCTTACCCTTACCCTTACCCTTACCCTTACCCTTACCCTTACCCTTACCCTTACCCTTACCCTTACCCTTGCTTTTACCCTTAGGCTTAACCTTACCTTTACCCTTACCCTTACCCTTACCCTTACCCTTACCCTTACCCTCACCCTTACCCTTACCCTTACCCTTACCCTTGCTTTTACCCTTACCCTTACCCTTACCTTTACCCTTACCCTTACCCTTACCCTTACCCTTGCTTTTACCCTTTAGCTTACCCTTACCCTTACCCTTACTCTTACCCTTACCCTTACCCTTACCCTTACCCTTACCCTTGCTTTTACCCTTAAGCTTACCCTTACCCTTACCTTTACCCTTACCCTTACCCTTACCCTTACCCTTACCCTTACCCTTACCCTTACCCTTACCCTTACCCTTACCCTTACCCTTACCCTTACCCTTACCCTTGCTTTTACCCTTTAGCTTACCCTTACCCTTACCCTTACTCTTACCCTTACCCTTACCCTTACCCTTACCCTTACCCTTGCTTTTACCCTTAAGCTTACCCTTACCCTTACCTTTACCCTTACCCTTACCCTTACCCTTACCCTTACCCTTAACCTTACCCTTACCCTTACCCTTACCCTTACCCTTACCCTTACCCTTACCCTTACCCTTACCCTTACCCTTACCCTTACCCTTACCCTTACCCTTACCCTTACCCTTACCCTTACCCTTACCCTTACCCTTGCTTTTACCCTTAGGCTTAACCTTACCTTTACCCTTACCCTTACCCTTACCCTTACCCTTACCCTTACCCTCACCCTTACCCTTACCCTTACCCTTACCCTTGCTTTTACCCTTACCCTTACCCTTACCCTTACCCTTACCCTTACCCTCACCCTTGCTTTTACCCTTTAGCTTACCCTTACCCTTACCCTTACTCTTACCCTTACCCTTACCCTTACCCTTACCCTTACCCTTGCTTTTACCCTTAAGCTTACCCTTACCCTTACCTTTACCCTTACCCTTACCCTTACCCTTACCCTTACCCTTACCCTTACCCTTACCCTTACCCTTACCCTTACCCTTACCCTTACCCTTACCCTTGCTTTTACCCTTAGGCTTACCCTTACCTTTAGCCTTACCCTTACCCTTACCCTTACCCTTACCCTTACCCTTACCCTTGCTTTTACCCTTAAGCTTACCCTTACCCTTACCCTTACCCTTACCCTTACCCTTGCTTTTACCCTTAAGCTTACCCTTACCCTTACCTTTACCCTTACACTTACCCTTGCTTTTACCCTTAGGCTTACCCTTACCCTTACCCTTACCCTTACCCTTAAGCTTACCCTTACCCTTACCCTTACCCTTACCCTTACCCTTACCCTTACCCTTACCCTTACCCTTACCCTTACCCTTGCTTTTACCCTTAAGCTTACCCTTACCCTTACCCTTACCCTTACCCTTACCCTTACCCTTACCCTTGCTTTGACCCTTAGGCTTACCCTTACCTTTACCCTTACCCTTACCCTTACCCTTACCCTTACCCTTACCCTTACCCTTGCTTTTACCCTTAAGCTTACCCTTACCCTTACCCTTACCCCTACCCTTACCCTTACCCTTACCCTTGCTTTTACCCTTAAGCTTACCCTTACCCTTACCCTTACCCTTACCCTTACCCTTGCTTTTACCCTTAGGCTTACCCTTACCCTTACCCTTACCCTTACCCTTGCTTTTACCCTTAAGCTTACCCTTACCCTTACCCTTACCCTTACCCTTACCCTTACCCTTAACCTTACCCTTACCCTTACCCTTACCCTTACCCTTACCCTTACCCTTACCCTTACCCTTACCCTTACCCTTACCCTTACCCTTACCCTTACCCTTACCCTTGCTTTTACCCTTAGGCTTAACCTTACCTTTACCCTTACCCTTACCCTTACCCTTACCCTTACCCTTACCCTTACCCTTACCCTTACCCTTACCCTTACCCTTGCTTTTACCCTTAAGCTTACCCTTACCCTTACCCTTACCCTTACCCTTACCCTTACCCTTACCCTTGCTTTTACCCTTAAGCTTACCCTTACCCTTACCCTTACCCTTACCCTCACCCTTACCCTTACCCTTACCCTTGCTTATACCCTTAAGCTTACCCTTACCCTTACCCTTACCCTTACCCTTACCCTTACCCCTACCCTTACCCTTACCCTTACCCTTACCCTTACCCTTACCCTTACCCTTACCCTTACCCTTACCCTTACCCTTACCCTTACCCTTGCTTTTACTCTTAGGCTTACCCTTACCTTTACCCTTACCCTTACCCTTACCCTTACCCTTACCCTTACCCTTGCTTTTACCCTTAAGCTTACCCTTACCCTTACCCTTACCCTTACCCTTACCCTAACCCTTACCCTTGCTTTTACCCTTAAGCTTACCCTTACCCTTACCCTTACCCTTACCCTTACCCTCACCCTTACCCTTACCCTTACCCTTGCTTTTACCCTTAAGCTTACCCTTACCCTTACCCTTACCCTTACCCTTACCCTTACCCTTACCCTTATCCTTACCCTTGCTTTCACCCTTAAGCTTACCCTTACCCTTACCCTTACCCTTACCCTTACCCTTACCCTTGCTTTTACTCTTAGGCTTACCCTTACCTTTACCCTTACCCTTACCCTTACCCTTACCCTCACCCTTACCCTTACCCTTGCTTTTACCCTTAAGCTTACCCTTACCCTTACCCTTACCCTTACCCTTACCCTTGCTTTTACCCTTAAGCTTACCCTTACCCTTACCCTTAACCTTACCCTTACCCTTGCTTTTACCCTTAGGCTTACCCTTACCCTTACCCTTACCCTTACCCTTGCTTTTACCCTTAAGCTTACCCTTACCCTTACCCTTACTCTTACCCTTACCCTTACCCTTACCCTTACCCTTACCCTTACCCTTACCCTTACCCTTACCCTTACCCTTACCCTTACCCTTACCCTTGCTTTTACCCTTAGGCTTACCCTTACCTTTACCCTTACCCTAACCCTTACCCTTACCCTTACCCTTACCCTTACCCTTGCTTTTACCCTTAAGCTTACCCTTACCCTTACCCTTACCCTTACCCTTACCCTTACCCTTACCCTTACCCTTACCCTTACCCTTACCCTTGCTTTTACCCTTAAGCTTACCCTTACCCTTACCCTTAACCTCACCCTTACCCTTACCCTGACCCTTACCCTTACCCTTACCCTTACCCTTGCTTTTACCCTTAAGCTTACCCTTACCCTTACCCTTACCCTTACCCTTACCCTTACCCTTACCCTTACCCTTACCCTTACCCTTACCCTTACCCTTACCCTTACCCTTACCCTTACCCTTGCTTTTACCCTTAGGCTTACCCTTACCTTTACCCTTACCCTTACCCTTACCCTTACCCTTACCCTTGCTTTTACCCTTAAGCTTACCCTTACCCTTAACCTTACCCTTAAGCTTACCCTTACCCTTACCCTTACCCTTACCCTTACCCTTACCCTTACCCTTACCCTTACCCTTACCCTTACCCTTACCCTTACCCTTACCCTTGCTTTTACCCTTAAGCTTACCCTTACCCTTACCCTTACCCTTACCCTTACCCTTGCTTTTACCCTTAAGCTTACCCTTACCCTTACCCTTACCCTTAAGCTTACCCTTACCCTTACCCTTACCCTTACCCTTACCCTTACCCTTACCCTTACCCTTACCCTTACCCTTACCCTTACCCTTACCCTTACCCTTGCTTTTACCCTTAAGCTTACCCTTACCCTTACCCTTACCCTTACCCTTACCCTTAAGCTTACCCTTACCCTTACCCTTACCCTTACCCTTAACCTTACCCTTGCTTTTACCCTTAAGCTAACCCTTACCTTTACCCTTACCCTTACCCTTAAGCTTACCCTTACCCTTACCCTTACCCTTACCCTTACCCTTGCTTTTACCCTTAAGCTTACCCTTACCCTTACCCTTACCCTTACCCTTAAGCTTACCCTTACCCTTACCCTTACCCTTACCCTTACCCTTACCCTTACCCTTACCCTTGCTTTTACCCTTAAGCTTACCCTTACCCTTACCCTTACCCTTACCCTTGCTTTTACCCTTAAGCTTACCCTTACCCTTACCCTTACCCTTAAGCTTACCCTTACCCTTACCCTTACCCTTACCCTAACCCTTACCCTTACCCTTACCCTTACCCTTGCTTTTACCCTTAAGCTTACCCTTACCCTTACCCTTACCCTTACCCTTACCCTTACCCTTACCCTTACCCTTACCCTTGCTTTTACCCTTAGGCTTACCCTTACCTTTACCCTTACCCTTACCTTTACCCTTACCCTTACCCTTACCCTTACCCTTGCTTTTACCCTTGAGCTTACCCTTACCCTTACCCTTACCCTTACCCTTACCCTTACCCTTGCTTTTACCCTTAAGCTTACTCTTACCCTTACCCTTACCCTTACCCTTACCCTTGCTTTTACCCTTAGGCTTACCCTTACCCTTACCCTTACCCTTACCCTTGCTTTTACCCTTAAGCTTACCCTTACCCTTACCCTTACCCTTACCCTTACCCTTACCCTTACCCTTACCCTTACCCTTACCCTTACCCTTACCCTTACCCTTACCCTTACCCTTACACTTACCCTTACCCTTGCTTTTACCCTTAGGCTTACCCTTACCTTTACCCTTACCCTTACCCTTACCCTTACCCTTACCCTTGCTTTTACCCTTAAGCTCACCCTTACCCTTACCCTTACACTTACCCTTACCCTTACCCTTACCCTTACCCTTACCCTTACCCTTACCCTTACCCTTGCTTTTACCCTTAAGCTTACCCTTACCCTTACCCTTACCCTTACCCTTGCTTTTACTCTTAGGCTTACCCTTACCTTTACCCTTACCCTTACCCTTACCCTTACCCTCACCCTTACCCTTACCCTTGCTTTTACCCTTAAGCTTACCCTTACCCTTACCCTTACCCTTACCCTTACCCTTGCTTTTACCCTTAAGCTTACCCTTACCCTTACCCTTTACCTTACCCTTACCCTTGCTTTTACCCTTAGGCTTACCCTTACCCTTACCCTTACCCTTACCCTTGCTTTTACCCTTAAGCTTACCCTTACCCTTACCCTTACTCTTACCCTTACCCTTAACCTTACCCTTACCCTTACCCTTACCCTTACCCTTACCCTTACCCTTACCCTTGCTTTTACCCTTAGGCTTACCCTTACCTTTACCCTTACCCTAACCCTTACCCTTACCCTTACCCTTGCTTTTACCCTTAAGCTTACCCTTACCCTTACCCTTACCCTTACCCTTACCCTTACCTATACCCTTACCCTTACCCTTACCCTTACCCTTGCTTTTACCCTTAAGCTTACCCTTACCCTTACCCTTAACCTTACCCTTACCCTTACCCTTACCCTTACCCTTACCCTTACCCTTACCCTTGCTTTTACCCTTAAGCTTACCCTTACCCTTACCCTTACCCTTACCCTTACCCTTACCCTTACCCTTACCCTTACCCTTACCCTTACCCTTACCCTTACCCTTGCTTTTACCCTTAGGCTTACCCTTACCTTTACCCTTACCCTTACCCTTACCCTTACCCTTACCCTTGCTTTTACCCTTAAGCTTACCCTTACCCTTACCCTTACCCTTAACTTACCCTTAACCTTACCCTTACCCTTACCCTTACCCTTACCCTTACCCTTACCCTTGCTTTTACCCTTAAGCTTACCCTTACCCTTACCCTTACCCTTACCCTTACCCTTGCTTTTACCCTTAAACTTACCCTTACCCTTACCCTTACCCTTAAGCTTACCCTTACCCTTACCCTTACCCTTACCCTTACCCTTACCCTTACCCTTACCCTTACCCTTACCCTTACCCTTACCCTTACCCTTACCCTTACCCTTGCTTTTACCCTTAAGCTTACCCTTACCCTTACCCTTACCCTTACCCTTAAGCTTACCCTTACCCTTACCCTTACCCTTACCCTTACCCTTAACCTTACCCTTGCTTTTACCCTTAAGCTTACCCTTACCCTTACCCTTACCCTTACCCTTAAGCTTACCCTTACCCTTACCCTTACCCTTACCCTTACCCTTGCTTTTACCCTTAAGCTTACCCTTACTCTTACCCTTACCCTTACCCTTAAGCTTACCCTTACCCTTACCCTTACCCATACCCTTACCCTTACCCTTACCCTTACCCTTGCTTTTACCCTTAAGCTTACCCTTACCCTTACCCTTACCCTTACCCTTGCTTTTACCCTTAAGCTTACCCTTACCCTTACCCTTACCCTTAAGCTTACCCTTACCCTTACCCATACCCTTACCCTTACCCTTACCCTTACCCTTACCCTTACCCTTACCCTTGCTTTTACCCTTAAGCTTACCCTTACCCTTACCCTTACCCTTACCCTTACCCTTACCCTTACCCTTACCCTTACCCTTGCTTTTACCCTTAGGCTTACCCTTACCTTTACCCTTACCCTTACCTTTACCCTTACCCTAACCCTTACCCTTACCCTTGCTTTTACCCTTGAGCTTACCCTTACCCTTACCCTTACCCTTACCCTTACCCTTACCCTTGCTTTTACCCTTAAGCTTACCCTTACCCTTACCCTTACCCTTACCCTTACCCTTGCTTTTACCCTTAGGCTTAACCTTACCCTTACCCTTACCCTTACCCTTGCTTTTACCCTTAAGCTTACCCTTACCCTTACCCTTACCCTTACCCTTACCCTTACCCTTACCCTTACCCTTACCCTTACCCTTACCCTTACCCTTACCCTTACCCTTACCCTTACCCTTACCCTTACCCTTACCCTTACCCTTACCCTTGCTTTTACCCTTAGGCTTACCCTTACCTTTACCCTTACCCTTACCCTTACCCTTACCCTTACCCTTGCTTTTACCCTTAAGCTTACCCTTACCCTTACCCTTACCCTTACCCTTACCCTTACCCTTACCCTTACCCTTACCCTTACCCTTACCCTTACCCTTACCCTTACCCTTGCTTTTACCCTTAAGCTTACCCTTACACTTACCCTTACCCTTACCCTTACCCTTACCCTTACCCTTACCGTTACCCTCACCCTTGCTTTTACCCTTAAGCTTACCCTTACCCTTACCCTTACCCTTACCCTTACCCTTACCCTTGCTTTTACCCTTAAGCTTACCCTTACCCTTACCCTTACCCTTACCCTTACCCTTGCTTTTACCCTTAGGCTTACCCTTACCCTTACCCTTACCCTTACCCTTGCTTTTACCCTTAAGCTTACCCTTACCCTTACCCTTACCCTTACTCTTACCCTTACCCTTACCCTTACCCTTACCCTTACCCTTACCCTTGCTTTTACCCTTAGGCTTACCCTTACCTTTACCCTTACCCTTACCCTTACCCTTACCCTTACCCTTACCCTTACCCTTACCCTTACCCTTACCCTTACCCTTGCTTTTACCCTTAAGCTTACCCTTACCCTTACCCTTACCCTTACCCTTACCCTTACCCTTACCCTTACCCTTACCCTTACCCTTACCCTTGCTTTTACCCTTAAGCTCACCCTTACCCTTACCCTTACCCTTACCCTTACCCTTACCCTTACCCTTACCCTTACCCTTACACTTACCCTTACCCTTGCTTTTACCCTTAGGCTTACCCTTACCTTTACCCTTACCCTTACCCTTACCCTTACCCTTACCCTTGCTTTTACCCTTAAGCTCACCCTTACCCTTACCCTTACACTTACCCTTACCCTTACCCTTACCCTTACCCTTACCCTTACCCTTACCCTTACCCTTGCTTTTACCCTTAAGCTTACCCTTACCCTTACCCTTACCCTTACCCTTGCTTTTACTCTTAGGCTTACTCTTACCTTTACCCTTACCCTTACCCTTACCCTTACCCTCACCCTTACCCTTACCCTTGCTTTTACCCTTAAGCTTACCCTTACCCTTACCCTTACCCTTACCCTTACCCTTGCTTTTACCCTTAAGCTTACCCTTACCCTTACCCTTTACCTTACCCTTACCCTTGCTTTTACCCTTAGGCTTACCCTTACCCTTACCCTTACCCTTACCCTTGCTTTTACCCTTAAGCTTACCCTTACCCTTACCCTTACTCTTACCCTTACCCTTAACCTTACCCTTACCCTTACCCTTACCCTTACCCTTACCCTTACCCTTACCCTTACCCTTGCTTTTACCCTTAGGCTTTCCCTTACCTTTACCCTTACCCTAACCCTTACCCTTACCCTTACCCTTGCTTTTACCCTTAAGCTTACCCTTACCCTTACCCTTACCCTTACCCTTACCCTTACCTATACCCTTACCCTTACCCTTACCCTTACCCTTGCTTTTACCCTTAAGCTTACCCTTACCCTTACCCTTAACCTTACCCTTACCCTTACCCTTACCCTTACCCTTACCCTTACCCTTACCCTTGCTTTTACCCTTAAGCTTACCCTTACCCTTACCCTTACCCTTACCCTTACCCTTACCCTTACCCTTACCCTTACCCTTACCCTTACCCTTACCCTTACCCTTGCTTTTACCCTTAGGCTTACCCTTACCTTTACCCTTACCCTTACCCTTACCCTTACCCTTACCCTTGCTTTTACCCTTAAGCTTACCCTTACCCTTACCCTTACCCTTAACTTACCCTTAACCTTACCCTTACCCTTACCCTTACCCTTACCCTTACCCTTACCCTTACCCTTACCCTTGCTTTTACCCTTAAGCTTACCCTTACCCTTACCCTTACCCTTACCCTTACCCTTGCTTTTACCCTTAAACTTACCCTTACCCTTACCCTTACCCTTAAGCTTACCCTTACCCTTACCCTTACCCTTACCCTTACCCTTACCCTTACCCTTACCCTTACCCTTACCCTTACCCTTACCCTTACCCTTACCCTTACCCTTACCCTTGCTTTTACCCTTAAGCTTACCCTTACCCTTACCCTTACCCTTACCCTTAAGCTTACCCTTACCCTTACCCTTACCCTTACCCTTACCCTTAACCTTACCCTTGCTTTTACCCTTAAGCTTACCCTTACCCTTACCCTTACCCTTACCCTTAAGCTTACCCTTACCCTTACCCTTACCCTTACCCTTACCCTTGCTTTTACCCTTAAGCTTACCCTTACTCTTACCCTTACCCTTACCCTTAAGCTTACCCTTACCCTTACCCTTACCCATACCCTTACCCTTACCCTTACCCTTACCCTTGCTTTTACCCTTAAGCTTACCCTTACCCTTACCCTTACCCTTACCCTTGCTTTTACCCTTAAGCTTACCCTTACCCTTACCCTTACCCTTAAGCTTACCCTTACCCTTACCCATACCCTTACCCTTACCCTTACCCTTACCCTTACCCTTACCCTTACCCTTGCTTTTACCCTTAAGCTTACCCTTACCCTTACCCTTACCCTTACCCTTACCCTTACCCTTACCCTTACCCTTACCCTTACCCTTACCCTTGCTTTTACCCTTAGGCTTACCCTTACCTTTACCCTTACCCTTACCTTTACCCTTACCCTTACCCTTACCCTTACCCTTGCTTTTACCCTTGAGCTTACCCTTACCCTTACCCTTACCCTTACCCTTACCCTTACCCTTGCTTTTACCCTTAAGCTTACCCTTACCCTTACCCTTACCCTTACCCTTACCCTTGCTTTTACCCTTAGGCTTACCCTTACCCTTACCCTTACCCTTACCCTTGCTTTTACCCTTAAGCTTACCCTTACCCTTACCCTTACCCTTACCCTTACCCTTACCCTTACCCTTACCCTTACCCTTACCCTTACCCTTACCCTTACCCTTACCCTTACCCTTACCCTTACCCTTACCCTTACCCTTACCCTTACCCTTACCCTTACCCTTGCTTTTACCCTTAGGCTTACCCTTACCTTTACCCTTACCCTTACCCTTACCCTTACCCTTACCCTTGCTTTTACCCTTAAGCTTACCCTTACCCTTACCCTTACCCTTACCCTTACCCTTACCCTTACCCTTACCCTTACCCTTACCCTTACCCTTACCCTTACCCTTACCCTTACCCTTGCTTTTACCCTTAAGCTTACCCTTACACTTACCCTTACCCTTACCCTTACCCTTACCCTTACCCTTACCCTTACCCTTACCCTTACCCTCACCCTTGCTTTTACCCTTAAGCTTACCCTTACCCTTACCCTTACCCTTACCCTTACCCTTACCCTTGCTTTTACCCTTAAGCTTACCCTTACCCTTACCCTTACCCTTACCCTTACCCTTGCTTTTACCCTTAGGCTTACCCTTACCCTTACCCTTACCCTTACCCTTGCTTTTACCCTTAAGCTTACCCTTACCCTTACCCTTACCCTTATTCTTACCCTTACCCTTACCCTTACCCTTACCCTTACCCTTACCCTTGCTTTTACCCTTAGGCTTACCCTTACCTTTACCCTTACCCTTACCCTTACCCTTACCCTTACCCTTACCCTTACCCTTACCCTTACCCTTACCCTTACCCTTGCTTTTACCCTTAAGCTTACCCTTACCCTTACCCTTACCCTTACCCTTACCCTTACCCTTACCCTTACCCTTACCCTTACCCTTACCCTTACCCTTGCTTTTACCCTTAAGCTCACCCTTACCCTTACCCTTACCCTTACCCTTACCCTTACCCTTACTCTTACCCTTACCCTTGCTTTTACCCTTAAGCTTACCCTTACCCTTACCCTAACCCTTACCCTTGCTTTTACCCTTAAGCTTACCCTTACCCTTACCCTTACCCTCAAGCTTACCCTTACCCTTACCCTTACCCTTACCCTTACCCTTACCCTTACCCTTACCCTTACCCTTACCCTTGCTTTTACCCTTAAGCTTACCCTTACCCTTACCCTTACCCTTACCCTTACCCTTACCCTTACCCTTACCCTTACCCTTGCTTTTACCCTTAGGCTTACCCTTACCTTTACCCTTACCCTTACCTTTACCCTTACCCTTACCCTTACCCTTACCCTTGCTTTTACCCTTGAGCTTACCCTTACCCTTACCCTTACCCTTACCCTTACCCTTACCCTTACCCTTACCCTTACCCTTGCTTTTACCCTTAAGCTTACCCTTACCCTTACCCTTACCCTTACCCTTACCCTTACCCTTGCTTTTACCCTTAGGCTTACCCTTACCCTTACCCTTACCCTTACCCTTGCTTTTACCCTTAAGCTTACCCTTACCCTTACCCTTACCCTTACCCTTACCCTTACCCTTACCCTTACCCTTACCCTTACCCTTACCCTTACCCTTACCCTTACCCTTACCCTTACCCTTACCCTTACCCTTACCCTTACCCTTACCCTTACCCTTACCCTTACCCTTACCCTTGCTTTTACCCTTAGGCTTACCCTTACCTTTACCCTTACCCTTACCCTTACCCTTACCCTTACCCTTACCCTTACCCTTACCCTTACCCTTACCCTTACCCTTACCCTTACCCTTACCCTTGCTTTTACCCTTAAGCTTACCCTTACACTTACCCTTACCCTTACCCTTACCCTTACCCTTACCCTTACCCTTACCCTCACCCTTGCTTTTACCCTTAAGCTTACCCTTACCCTTACCCTTACCCTTACCCTTACCCTTACCCTTGCTTTTACCCTTAAGCTTACCCTTACCCTTACCCTTACCCTTACCCTTACCCTTGCTTTTACCCTTAGGCTTACCCTTACCCTTACCCTTACCCTTACCCTTGCTTTTACCCTTAAGCTTACCCTTACCCTTACCCTTACCCTTACTCTTACCCTTACCCTTACCCTTACCCTTACCCTTACCCTTGCTTTTACCCTTAGGCTTACCCTTACCTTTACCCTTACCCTTACCCTTACCCTTACCCTTACCCTTACCCTTACCCTTACCCTTACCCTTACCCTTACCCTTACCCTTACCCTTGCTTTTACCCTTAAGCTTACCCTTACCCTTACCCTTACCCTTACCCTTACCCTTACCCTTACCCTTACCCTTACCCTTGCTTTTACCCTTAATCTCACCCTTACCCTTACCCTTACCCTTACCCTTACCCTTACCCTTACTCTTACCCTTACCCTTGCTTTTACCCTTAAGCTTACCCTTACCCTTACCCTTACCCTTACCCTTGCTTTTACCCTTAAGCTTACCCTTACCCTTACCCTTACCCTTAAGCTTACCCTTACCCTTACCCTTACCCTTACCCTTACCCTTACCCTTACCCTTACCCTTGCTTTTACCCTTAAGCTTACCCTTACCCTTACCCTTACCCTTACCCTTACCCTTACCCTTACCCTTACCCTTACCCTTGCTTTTACCCTTAGGCTTACCCTTACCTTTACCCTTACCCTTACCTTTACCCTTACCCTTACCCTTACCCTTACCCTTGCTTTTACCCTTGAGCTTACCCTTACCCTTACCCTTACCCTTACCCTTACCCTTACCCTTGCTTTTACCCTTAAGCTTACCCTTACCCTTACCCTTACCCTTACCCTTACCCTTACCCTTGCTTTTACCCTTAGGCTTACCCTTACCCTTACCCTTACCCTTACCCTTGCTTTTACCCTTAAGCTTACCCTTACCCTTACCCTTACCCTTACCCTTACCCTTACCCTTACCCTTACCCTTACCCTTACCCTTACCCTTACCCTTACCCTTACCCTTACCCTTACCCTTACCCTTACCCTTACCCTTACCCTTACCCTTACCCTTACCCTTACCCTTACCCTTGCTTTTACCCTTAGGCTTACCCTTACCTTTACCCTTACCCTTACCCTTACCCTTACCCTTACCCTTGCTTTTACCCTTAAGCTTACCCTTACCCTTACCCTTACCCTTACCCTTACCCTTACCCTTACCCTTACCCTTACCCTTTCCCTTACCCTTACCCTTGCTTTTACCCTTAAGCTTACCCTTACCCTTACCCTTACCCTTACCCTTAAGCTTACCCTTACCCTTACCCTTACCCATACCCTTACCCTTACCCTTACCCTTACCCTTGCTTTTACCCTTAAGCTTACCCTTACCCTTACCCTTACCCTTACCCTTGCTTTTACCCTTAAGCTTACCCTTACCCTTACCCTTACCCTTAAGCTTACCCTTACCCTTACCCATACCCTTACCCTTACCCTTACCCTTACCCTTACCCTTACCCTTACCCTTGCTTTTACCCTTAAGCTTACCCTTACCCTTACCCTTACCCTTACCCTTACCCTTACCCTTACCCTTACCCTTACCCTTACCCTTACCCTTGCTTTTACCCTTAGGCTTACCCTTACCTTTACCCTTACCCTTACCTTTACCCTTACCCTTACCCTTACCCTTACCCTTGCTTTTACCCTTGAGCTTACCCTTACCCTTACCCTTACCCTTACCCTTACCCTTACCCTTGCTTTTACCCTTAAGCTTACCCTTACCCTTACCCTTACCCTTACCCTTACCCTTGCTTTTACCCTTAGGCTTACCCTTACCCTTACCCTTACCCTTACCCTTGCTTTTACCCTTAAGCTTACCCTTACCCTTACCCTTACCCTTA
The DNA here is from genome assembly GCA_958510865.1 of Myrrha octodecimguttata. NCBI lineage: Eukaryota > Metazoa > Arthropoda > Insecta > Coleoptera > Coccinellidae > Myrrha > Myrrha octodecimguttata. The sequence continues at coordinate 186,668 of CAUEHS010000884.1, read as the reverse complement.
CCCTTACCCTTACCCTTACCCTTACCCTTACCCTTACCCTTACCCTTACCCTTACCCTTACCCTTACCCTTACCCTTACCCTTACCCTTACCCTTACCCTTACCCTTACCCTTACCCTTGCTTTTACCCTTAGGCTTACCCTTACCTTTACCCTTACCCTTACCCTTACCCTTACCCTTACCCTTGCTTTTACCCTTAAGCTTACCCTTACCCTTACCCTTACCCTTACCCTTACCCTTACCCTTACCCTTACCCTTACCCTTACCCTTACCCTTACCCTTACCCTTACCCTTACCCTTGCTTTTACCCTTAAGCTTACCCTTACACTTACCCTTACCCTTACCCTTACCCTTACCCTTACCCTTACCCTTACCCTTACCCTTACCCTCACCCTTGCTTTTACCCTTAAGCTTACCCTTACCCTTACCCTTACCCTTACCCTTACCCTTACCCTTGCTTTTACCCTTAAGCTTACCCTTACCCTTACCCTTACCCTTACCCTTACCCTTGCTTTTACCCTTAGGCTTACCCTTACCCTTACCCTTACCCTTACCCTTGCTTTTACCCTTAAGCTTACCCTTACCCTTACCCTTACCCTTATTCTTACCCTTACCCTTACCCTTACCCTTACCCTTACCCTTACCCTTGCTTTTACCCTTAGGCTTACCCTTACCTTTACCCTTACCCTTACCCTTACCCTTACCCTTACCCTTACCCTTACCCTTACCCTTACCCTTACCCTTACCCTTGCTTTTACCCTTAAGCTTACCCTTACCCTTACCCTTACCCTTACCCTTACCCTTACCCTTACCCTTACCCTTACCCTTACCCTTACCCTTACCCTTGCTTTTACCCTTAAGCTCACCCTTACCCTTACCCTTACCCTTACCCTTACCCTTACCCTTACTCTTACCCTTACCCTTGCTTTTACCCTTAAGCTTACCCTTACCCTTACCCTAACCCTTACCCTTGCTTTTACCCTTAAGCTTACCCTTACCCTTACCCTTACCCTCAAGCTTACCCTTACCCTTACCCTTACCCTTACCCTTACCCTTACCCTTACCCTTACCCTTACCCTTACCCTTGCTTTTACCCTTAAGCTTACCCTTACCCTTACCCTTACCCTTACCCTTACCCTTACCCTTACCCTTACCCTTACCCTTGCTTTTACCCTTAGGCTTACCCTTACCTTTACCCTTACCCTTACCTTTACCCTTACCCTTACCCTTACCCTTACCCTTGCTTTTACCCTTGAGCTTACCCTTACCCTTACCCTTACCCTTACCCTTACCCTTACCCTTACCCTTACCCTTACCCTTGCTTTTACCCTTAAGCTTACCCTTACCCTTACCCTTACCCTTACCCTTACCCTTACCCTTGCTTTTACCCTTAGGCTTACCCTTACCCTTACCCTTACCCTTACCCTTGCTTTTACCCTTAAGCTTACCCTTACCCTTACCCTTACCCTTACCCTTACCCTTACCCTTACCCTTACCCTTACCCTTACCCTTACCCTTACCCTTACCCTTACCCTTACCCTTACCCTTACCCTTACCCTTACCCTTACCCTTACCCTTACCCTTACCCTTACCCTTACCCTTGCTTTTACCCTTAGGCTTACCCTTACCTTTACCCTTACCCTTACCCTTACCCTTACCCTTACCCTTACCCTTACCCTTACCCTTACCCTTACCCTTACCCTTACCCTTACCCTTGCTTTTACCCTTAAGCTTACCCTTACACTTACCCTTACCCTTACCCTTACCCTTACCCTTACCCTTACCCTTACCCTCACCCTTGCTTTTACCCTTAAGCTTACCCTTACCCTTACCCTTACCCTTACCCTTACCCTTACCCTTGCTTTTACCCTTAAGCTTACCCTTACCCTTACCCTTACCCTTACCCTTACCCTTGCTTTTACCCTTAGGCTTACCCTTACCCTTACCCTTACCCTTACCCTTGCTTTTACCCTTAAGCTTACCCTTACCCTTACCCTTACCCTTACTCTTACCCTTACCCTTACCCTTACCCTTACCCTTACCCTTGCTTTTACCCTTAGGCTTACCCTTACCTTTACCCTTACCCTTACCCTTACCCTTACCCTTACCCTTACCCTTACCCTTACCCTTACCCTTACCCTTACCCTTACCCTTACCCTTGCTTTTACCCTTAAGCTTACCCTTACCCTTACCCTTACCCTTACCCTTACCCTTACCCTTACCCTTACCCTTACCCTTGCTTTTACCCTTAATCTCACCCTTACCCTTACCCTTACCCTTACCCTTACCCTTACCCTTACTCTTACCCTTACCCTTGCTTTTACCCTTAAGCTTACCCTTACCCTTACCCTTACCCTTACCCTTGCTTTTACCCTTAAGCTTACCCTTACCCTTACCCTTACCCTTAAGCTTACCCTTACCCTTACCCTTACCCTTACCCTTACCCTTACCCTTACCCTTACCCTTGCTTTTACCCTTAAGCTTACCCTTACCCTTACCCTTACCCTTACCCTTACCCTTACCCTTACCCTTACCCTTACCCTTGCTTTTACCCTTAGGCTTACCCTTACCTTTACCCTTACCCTTACCTTTACCCTTACCCTTACCCTTACCCTTACCCTTGCTTTTACCCTTGAGCTTACCCTTACCCTTACCCTTACCCTTACCCTTACCCTTACCCTTGCTTTTACCCTTAAGCTTACCCTTACCCTTACCCTTACCCTTACCCTTACCCTTACCCTTGCTTTTACCCTTAGGCTTACCCTTACCCTTACCCTTACCCTTACCCTTGCTTTTACCCTTAAGCTTACCCTTACCCTTACCCTTACCCTTACCCTTACCCTTACCCTTACCCTTACCCTTACCCTTACCCTTACCCTTACCCTTACCCTTACCCTTACCCTTACCCTTACCCTTACCCTTACCCTTACCCTTACCCTTACCCTTACCCTTACCCTTACCCTTGCTTTTACCCTTAGGCTTACCCTTACCTTTACCCTTACCCTTACCCTTACCCTTACCCTTACCCTTGCTTTTACCCTTAAGCTTACCCTTACCCTTACCCTTACCCTTACCCTTACCCTTACCCTTACCCTTACCCTTACCCTTTCCCTTACCCTTACCCTTGCTTTTACCCTTAAGCTTACCCTTACCCTTACCCTTACCCTTACCCTTACCCTTACCCTTACCCTTACCCTTACCCTCACCCTTGCTTTTACCCTTAAGCTTACCCTTACCCTTACCCTTACCCTTACCCTTACCCTTACCCTTGCTTTTACCCTTAAGCTTACCCTTACCCTTACCCTTACCCTTACCCTTACCCTTGCTTTTACCCTTAGGCTTACCCTTACCCTTACCCTTACCCTTACCCTTGCTTTTACCCTTAAGCTTACCCTTACCCTTACCCTTACCCTTACTCTTACCCTTACCCTTACCCTTACCCTTACCCTTACCCTTGCTTTTACCCTTAGGCTTACCCTTACCTTTACCCTTACCCTTACCCTTACCCTTACCCTTACCCTTACCCTTACCCTTACCCTTACCCTTACCCTTACCCTTGCTTTTACCCTTAAGCTTACCCTTACCCTTACCCTTACCCTTACCCTTACCCTTACCCTTACCCTTACCCTTACCCTTACCCTTGCTTTTACCCTTAAGCTCACCCTTACCCTTACCCTTACCCTTACCATTACCCTTACCCTTACTCTTACCCTTACCCTTGCTTTTACCCTTAAGCTTACCCTTACCCTTACCCTTACCCTTACCCTTAAGCTTACCCTTACCCTTACCCTTACCCTTACCCTTACCCTTACCCTTACCCTTGCTTTTACCCTTAAGCTTACCCTTACCCTTACCCTTACCCTTACCCTTGCTTTTACCCTTAAGCTTACCCTTACCCTTACCCTTACCCTTACCCTTAAGCTTACCCTTACCCTTACCCTTACCCTTACCCTTACCCTTACCCTTACCCTTGCTTTTACCCTTAAGCTTACCCTTACCCTTACCCTTACCCTTACCCTTACCCTTACCCTTACCCTTACCCTTACCCTTACCCTTACCCTTACCCTTACCCTTGCTTTTACCCTTAGGCTTACCCTTACCTTTACCCTTACCATTCCCCTTACCCTTACCCTTACCCTTACCCTTACCCTTACCCTTGCTTTTACCCTTAAGCTTACCCTTACCCTTACCCTTACCCTTACCCTTACCCTTACCCTTACCCTCACCCTTACCCTTACCCTTACCCTTACCCTTACCCTTACCCTTACCCTTACCCTTACCCTTGCTTTTACCCTTAAGCTTACCCTTACCCTTACCCTTACCCTTACCCTTACCCTTACCCTTGCTTTTACCCTTAAGCTTACCCTTACCCTTACTCTTACCCCTACCCTTACCCTTACCCTTACCCTTACCCTTACCCTTACCCTTACCCTTACCCTTACCCTTACCCTTGCTTTTACCCTTAGGCTTACCCTCACCTTTACCCTTACCCTTACCCTTACCCTTACCCTTACCCTTACCCTTACCCTTGCTTTTACCCTTAAGCTTACCCTTACCCTTACCCTTACCCTTACCCTTAGCCTTACCCTTACCCTTGCTTTTACCCTTAAGCTTACCCTTACCCTTACCCTTACCCTTACCCTTACCCTTACCCTTACCCTTACCCTTACCCTTACCCTTACCCTTACCCTTACCCTTACCCTTACCCTTGCTTTTACCCTTAAGCTTACCCTTACCCTTACCCTTACCCTTACCCTTACCCTTACCCTTACCCTAACCCTTACCCTTACCCTTACCCTTGCTTTTACCCTTAAGCTTACCCTTACCCTTACCCTTACCCTTACCCTTACCCTTACCCTTACCCTTACCCTTACCCTTACCCTTACCCTTACCCTTACCCTTACCCTTACCCTTACCCTTACTTAGGGTAAGGGTAAGGGTAAGCTTAAGGGTAAAAGCAAGGGTAAGGGTAAGGGTAAGGGTAAGGGTAAGGGTAAGGGTTAGGGTAAGGGTAAGGGTAAGCTTAAGGGTAAGGGTAAGGGTAAGGGTAAGGGTAAGGGTAAGCTTAAGGGTAAAAGCAAGGGTAAGGGTAAGGGTAAGGGTAAGGGTAAGGGTAAGCTTAAGGGTAAGGGTAAGGGTAAGGGTAAGGGTAAGCTTAAGGGTAAAAGCAAGGGTAAGGTTAAGGGTAAGGGTAAGGGTAAGGGTAAGGGTAAGGGTAAGCTTAAGGGTAAGGGTAAGGGTAAGGGTAAGGGTAAGCTTAAGGGTAAAAGCAAGGGTAAGGGTAAGGGTAAGGGTAAGGGTAAGGGTAAGGGTAAGGGTAAGGGTAAGGGTAAGGGTAGGGGTAAGGGTAAGGGTAAGCTTAAGGGTAAGGGTAAGGGTAAGGGTAAGCTTAAGGGTAAAAGCAAGGGTAAGGGTAAGGGTAAGGGTAAGGGTAAGCTAAAGGGTAAAAGCAAGGGTAAGGGTAAGGGTAAGGGTAAGGGTAAGGGTAAGGGTAAGGGTAAGGGTAAGGGTAAGGGTAAGGGTAAGGGTAAGGGTAAGGGTAAGGGTAAGCTTAAGGGTAAGGGTAAGGGTAAGGGTAAGCTTAAGGGTAAAAGCAAGGGTAAGGGTAAGGGTAAGGGTAAGGGTAAAGGTAAGGGTAAGCCTAAGGGTAAAAGCAAGGGTAAGGGTAAGGGTAAGGGTAAGGGTAAGGGTAAGGGTAAGGGTAAGGGTAAGGGTAAGGGTAAGGGTAAGGGTAAGCTTAAGGATAAAAGCAAGGGTAAGGGTAAGGGTAAGGGTAAGGGTAAGGGTAAGGGTAAGGGTAAGGGTAAGCTTAAGGGTAAAAGCAAGGGTAAGGGTAAGGGTAAGGGTAAGGGTAAGGGTAAGGGTAAGGGTAAGGGTAAGGGTAAGGGTAAGGGTAAGGGTAAGCTTAAGGGTAAAAGCAAGGGTAAGGGTAAGGGTAAGGGTAAGGGTAAGGGTTAGGGTAAGGGTAAAGGTAAGGGTAAGCCTAAGGGTAAAAGCAAGGGTAAGGGTAAGGGTAAGGGTAAGGGTAAGGGTAAGGGTAAGGGTAAGGGTAAGGGTAAGGGTTAGAGTAAGGGTAAGGGTAAGGGTAAGCTTAAGGGTAAAAGCAAGGGTAAGGGTAAGGGTAAGGGTAAGGGTAAGCCTAAGGGTAAAAGCAAGGGTAAGGGTAAGGTTAAGGGTAAGGGTAAGGGTAAGCTTAAGGGTAAAAGCAAGGGTAAGGGTAAGGGTAAGGGTAAGGGTAAGGGTAAGCTTAAGGGTAAAAGCAAGGGTAAGGGTAAGGGTGAGGGTAAGGGTAAGGGTAAGGGTAAGGGTAAAGGTAAGGGTAAGCCTAAGAGTAAAAGCAAGGGTAAGGGTAAGGGTAAGGGTAAGGGTAAGGGTAAGGGTAAAGGTAAAGGTAAGGGTAAGGGTAAGGGTAAGGGTAAGGGTAAGGGTAAGCTTAAGGGTAAAAGCAAGGGTAAGGATAAGGGTAAGGGTAAGGGTAAGGGTAAGGGTAAGGGTAAGGGTAAGGGTAAGCTTAAGGGTAAAAGCAAGGGTAAGGGTAAGGGTAAGGGTAAGGGTAAGGGTAAGGGTAAGGGTAAGGGTAAGCTTAAGGGTAAAAGCAAGGGTAAGGGTTAGGGTAAGGGTAAGGGTAAGGGTAAGGGTAAGCTTAAATGTAAAAGCAAGGGTAAGGGTAAGGGTAAGGGTAAGGGTAAGGGTAAGGGTAAGGGTAAAGGTAAGGGTAAGCCTAAGGGTAAAAGCAAGGGTAAGGGTAAGGGTAAGGGTAAGGGTAAGGGTAAGGGTAAGGGTAAGGGTAAGGGTAAGGGTAAGGGTAAGGGTAAGGGTAAGGGTAAGCTTAAGGGTATAAGCAAGGGTAAGGGTAAGGGTAAGGGTGAGGGTAAGGGTAAGGGTAAGGGTAAGGGTAAGCTTAAGGGTAAAAGCAAGGGTAAGGGTAAGGGTAAGGGTAAGGGTAAGGGTAAGGGTAAGGGTAAGGGTAAGCTTAAGGGTAAAAGCAAGGGTAAGGGTAAGGGTAAGGGTAAGAGTAAGGGTAAGGGTAAGGGTAAGGGTAAGGGTAAGGGTAAGGGTAAGGGTAAGGGTAAGGGTAAGGGTAAGGGTAAGGGTAAGGGTAAGGGTAAGGGTAAAGGTAAGGTTGAGCCTAAGGGTAAAAGCAAGGGTAAGGGTAAGGGTAAGGGTAAGGGTAAGGGTAAGGGTAAGGGTAAGGGTAAGGGTAAGGGTAAGGGTAAGGGTAAGGGTAAGGGTAAGGGTAAGGGTAAGGGTAAGGGTAAGGGTAAGGGTAAGCTTAAGGGTAAAAGCAAGGGTAAGGGTAAGGGTAAGGGTAAGCCTAAGGGTAAAAGCAAGGGTAAGGGTAAGGGTAAGGGTAAGGGTAAGGGTAAGGGTAAGCTTAAGGGTAAAAGCAAGGGTAAGGGTAAGGGTAAGGGTAAGCTTAAGGGTAAAAGCAAGGGTAAGGGTAAGGGTAAGGGTAAGGGTAAGGGTAAGGGTAAGGATAAGGGTAAGGGTAAGGGTAAAGGTAAGGGTAAGCCTAAGGGTCGAAGCAAGGGTAAGGGTTAGGGTAAGGGTAAGGGTAAGGGTAAGGGTAAGGGTAAGGGTAAGGGTAAGGGTAAGGGTAAGGGTAAGGGTAAGGGTAAGGGTAAGCTTAAGGGTAAAAGCAAGGGTAAGGGTAAGGGTAAGGGTAAGGGTAAGGGTGAGGGTAAGGGTAAGGGTAAGGGTAAGGGTAAGGGTAAGCTTAAGGGTAAGGGTAAGGGTAAGGATAAGGGTAAGCCTAAGGGTAAAAGCAAGGGTAAGTGTAAGGGTAAGGGTAAGGGTAAGGGTAAGGGTAAGGGTAAGCTTAAGGGTAAAAGCAAGGGTAAGGGTAAGGGTAAGGGTAAGGGTAAGATAAGGGTAAGGGTAAGGGTAAGGGTAAGGGTAAGGGTAAGGGTAAGGGTAAGGGTAAGGGTAAGGGTAAGGGTAAGGGTAAGGGTAAGGGTAAGGGTAAGGGTAAGGGTAAGCTTAAGGGTAAAAGCAAGGGTAAGGGTAAGGGTAAGGGTAAGGGTAAGGGTAAGGGTAATGGTAAGGGTAAAGGTAAGGGTAAGCCTAAGGGTAAAAGCAAGGGTAAGGGTAAGGGTAAGGGTAAGGGTAAGGGTAAGGGTAAGGGTAAGGGTAAGGGTAAGCTTAAGGGTAAAAGCAAGGGTAAGGGTAAGGGTAAGGGTAAGGGTAAGGGTAAGGGTAAGGGTAAGGGTAAGCTTAAGGGTAAGGGTAAGGGTAAGGGTAAGGGTAAGCTTAAGGGTAAAAGCAAGGGTAAGGGTAAGGGTAAGGGTAAGGGTAAGGGTAAGCTTAAGGGTAAAAGCAAGGGTAAGGGTAAGGGTAAGGGTAAGGGTAAGGGTAAGGGTAAGGGTAAGCTTAAGGGTAAGGGTAAGGGTAAGGGTAAGGGTAAGCTTAAGGGTAAAAGCAAGGGTAAGGGTAAGAGTAAGGGTTAGGGTAAGGGTAAGGGTAAGGGTAAGGGTAAGGGTAAGGGTGAGCTTAAGGGTAAAAGCAAGGGTAAGGGTAAGGGTAAGGGTAAGGGTAAGGGTAAAGGTAAGGGTAAGGGTAAGCTTAAGGGTAAAAGCAAGGGTAAGGGTAAGGGTAAGGGTAAGGGTAAGGGTAAGGGTAAGGCTAAGGGTAAGGGTAAGGGTAAAGGTAAGGGTAAGCCTAAGGGTAAAAGCCCTTACCCTTACCCTTACCCTTACCCTTGCTTTTACCCTTAGGCTTACCCTCACCTTTACCCTTACCCTTACCCTTACCCTTACCCTTACCCTTACCCTTACCCTTGCTTTTACCCTTAAGCTTACCCTTACCCTTACCCTTACCCTTACCCTTAGCCTTACCCTTACCCTTGCTTTTACCCTTAAGCTTACCCTTACCCTTACCCTTACCCTTACCCTTACCCTTGCTTTTACCCTTAGGCTTACCCTTACCCTTACCCTTACCCTTACCCTTACCCTTACCCTTACCCTTGCTTTTACCCTTAAGCTTACCCTTACCCTTACCCTAAGTAAGGGTAAGGGTAAGGGTAAGGGTAAGGGTAAGGGTAAGGGTAAGGGTAAGGGTAAGGGTAAGGGTAAGGGTAAGGGTAAGGGTAAGCTTAAGGGTAAAAGCAAGGGTAAGGGTAAGGGTAAGGGTAAGGGTAAGGGTAAGGGTAAGGGTAAGGGTAAGGGTAAGGGTAAGGGTAAGCTTAAGGGTAAGGGTAAGGGTAAGGGTAAGGGTAAGCCTAAGGGTAAAAGCAAGGGTAAGGGTAAGGGTAAGGGTAAGGGTAAGGGTAAGCTTAAGGGTAAAAGCAAGGGTAAGGGTAAGGCTAAGGGTAAGGGTAAGGGTAAGGGTAAGGGTAAGCTTAAGGGTAAAAGCAAGGGTAAGGGTAAGGGTAAGGGTAAGGGTAAGGGTAAGGGTAAGGGTAAAGGTGAGGGTAAGCCTAAGGGTAAAAGCAAGGGTAAGGGTAAGGGTAAGGGTAAGGGTAAGGGTAAGGGTAAGGGTAAGGGTAGGGGTAAAAGTAAGGGTAAGGGTAAGCTTAAGGGTAAAAGCAAGGGTAAGGGTAAGGGTAAGGGTAAGGGTAAGGGTAAGGGTAAGGGTAAGGGTAAGGGTAAGGGTAAGGGTAAGGGTAAGGGTAAGGGTAAGGGTAAGGGTAAGGGTAAGGGTAAGGGTAAGGGTAAGGGTAAGGGTGAGCTTAAGGGTAAAAGCAAGGGTAAGGGTAAGGGTAAGGGTAAGGGTAAGGGTAAGGGTAATGGTAAGGGTAAAGGTAAGGGTAAGCCTAAGGGTAAAAGCAAGGGTAAGGGTAAGGGTAAGGGTAAGGGTAAGGGTAAGGGTAAGGGTAAGGGTAAGGGTAAGGGTAAGGGTAAGGGTAAGGGTAAGCTTAAGGGTAAAAGCAAGGGTAAGGGTAAGGGTAAGGGTAAGGGTAAGGGTAAGGGTAAGGGTAAGCTTAAGGGTAAGGGTAAGGGTAAGGGTAAGGGTAAGCTTAAGGGTAAAAGCAAGGGTAAGGGTAAGGGTAAGGGTAAGGGTAAGGGTAAGCTTAAGGGTAAAAGCAAGGGTAAGGGTAAGGGTAAGGGTAAGGGTAAGGGTAAGGGTAAGGGTAAGCTTAAGGGTAAGGGTAAGGGTAAGGGTAAGGGTAAGCTTAAGGGTAAAAGCAAGGGTAAGGGTAAGAGTAAGGGTTAGGGTAAGGGTAAGGGTAAGGGTAAGGGTAAGGGTGAGCTTAAGGGTAAAAGCAAGGGTAAGGGTAAGGGTAAGGGTAAGGGTAAGGGTAAGGGTAAAGGTAAGGGTAAGGGTAAGCTTAAGGGTAAAAGCAAGGGTAAGGGTAAGGGTAAGGGTAAGGGTAAGGGTAAGGGTAAGGGTAAGGGAAGGGTAAAGGTAAGGGTAAGCCTAAGGGTAAAAGCAAGGGTAAGGGTAAGGGTAAGGGTAAGGGTAAGAGTAAGGGTAAGGGTAAGGGTAAGGGTAAGCTCAAGGGTAAAAGCAAGGGTAAGGGTAAGGGTAAGGGTAAGGGTAAGCCTAAGGGTAAAAGCAAGGGTAAGGGTAAGGGTAAGGGTAAGGGTAAGGGTAAGCTTAAGGGTAAAAGCAAGGGTAAGGGTAAGAGTAAGGGTAAGGGTAAGGGTAAGGGTAAGCTTAAGGGTAAAAGCAAGGGTGAGGGTGAGGGTAAGGGTAAGGGTAAGGGTAAGGGTAAGGGTAAGGGTAAGGGTAAGGGTAAGGGTAAGCTTAAGGGTAAAAGCAAGGGTAAGGGTAAGGGTAAGGGTAAGGGTAAGGGTAAGGGTAAGGGTAAGGGTAAGGGTAAGGGTAAGGGTAAGGGTAAGCTTAAGGGTAAAAGCAAGGGTAAGGGTAAGGGTAAGGGTAAGGGTAAGGGTAAAGGTAAGGGTAAGCCTAAGGGTAAAAGCAAGGGTAAGGGTAAGGGTAAGGGTAAGGGTAAGGGTAAGGGTAAGGGTAAGGGTAAGGGTAAGGGTAAGGGTAAGGGTAAGGGTAAGGGTAAGGGTAAGGGTAAGGGTAAAGGTAAGCTTAAGGGTAAAAGCAAGGGTAAGGGTAAGGGTTAGGGTAAGGGTAAGCCTAAGGGTAAAAGCAAGGGTAAGGGTAAGGGTAAGGGTAAGGGTAAGGGTAAGCTTAAGGGTAAAAGCAAGGGTAAGGGTAAGGGTAAGGGTAAGGGTAAGGGTAAGGGTAAGGGTAAGCTTAAGTGTAAAAGCAAGGGTAAGGGTAAGGGTAAGGGTAAGGGTAAGGGTAAGGGTAAGGGTAAGGGTAAAGGTAAGGGTAAGCCTAAGGGTAAAAGCAATGGTAAGGGTAAGGGTAAGGGTAAGGGTAAGGGTAAGGGTAAGGGTAAGCTTAAGTGTAAAAGCAAGGGTAAGGGTAAGGGTAAGGGTAAGGATAAGGGTAAGAGTAAGGGTAAGGGTAAGGGTAAGGGTAAGCTTAAGTGTAAGGGTAAGGGTAAGGGTAAGGGTAAGCTTAAGGGTAAAAGCAAGGGTAAGGGTAAGGGTAAGGGTAAGGGTAAGCTAAAGGGTAAAAGCAAGGGTAAGGGTAAGGGTAAGGGTAAGGGTAAGGGTAAGGGTAAGGGTAAGGGTAAGGGTAAGCTTAAGGGTAAGGGTAAGGGTAAGGGTAAGGGTAAGCTTAAGGGTAAAAGCAAGGGTAAGGGTAAGGGTAAGGGTAAGGGTAAGGGTAAGCTTAAGGGTAAGGGTAAGGGTAAGGGTAAGGGTAAGCTTCAGGGTAAAAGCAAGGGTAAGGTTAAGGGTAAGGGTAAGGGTAAGGGTAAGGGTAAGCTTGAGGGTAAGGGTAAGGGTAAGGGTAAGGGTAAGCTTAAGGGTAAAAGCAAGGGTAAGGGTAAGGGTAAGGGTAAGGGTAAGGGTAAGGGTAAGGGTAAGGGTAAGGGTAAGGGTAAGGGCAAGGGTAAGGGTAAGGGTAAGGGTAAGCTTAAGGGTAAGGGTAAGGGTAAGGGTAAGCTTAAGGGTAAAAGCAAGGGTAAGGGTAAGGGTAAGGGTAAGGGTAAGGGTAAGCTTAAGGGTAAAAGCAAGGGTAAGGGTAAGGGTAAGGGTAAGGGTAAGGGTAAGGGTAAGGGTAAGGGTAAGGGTAAGGGTAAGGGTAAGGGTAAGGGTAAGGGTAAGCTTAAGGGTAAGGGTAAGGGTAAGGGTAAGCTTAAGGGTAAAAGCAAGGGTAAGGGTAAGGGTAAGGGTAAGGGTAAGGGTAAAGGTAAGGGTAAGCCTAAGGGTAAAAGCAAGGGTAAGGGTAAGGGTAAGGGTAAGGGTAAGGGTAAGGGTAAGGGTAAGGGTAAGAGTAAGGGTAAGGGTAAGGGTAAGCTTAAGGGTAAAAGCAAGGGTAAGGGTAAGGGTAAGGGTAAGGGTAAGGGTAAGGGTAAGGGTAAGGGTAAGCTTAAGGGTAAAAGCAAGGGTAAGGGTAAGGGTAAGGGTAAGGGTAAGGGTAAGGGTAAGGGTAAGGGTAAGGGTAAGGGTAAGGGTAAGGGTAAGGGTAAGGGTAAGGGTAAGGGTAAGCTTAAGGGTAAAAGCAAGGGTAAGGGTAAGGGTAAGGGTAAGGGTAAGGGTTAGGGTAAGGGTAAAGGTAAGGGTAAGCCTAAGGGTAAAAGCAAGGGTAAGGGTAAGGGTAAGGGTAAGGGTAAGGGTAAGGGTAAGGGTAAGGGTAAGGGTAAGGGTAAGGGTAAGGGTAAGGGTAAGAGTAAGGGTAAGGGTAAAGGTAAGCTTAAGGGTAAAAGCAAGGGTAAGGGTAAGGGTAAGGGTAAGGGTAAGGGTAAGCTTAAGGGTAAAAGCAAGGGTAAGGGTAAGGGTAAGGGTAAGGGTAAGGGTAAGGGTAAGGGTAAGGGTAAGGGTAAGCTTAAGGGTAAAAGCAAGGGTAAGGGTAAGGGTAAGGGTAAGGGTAAGGGTAAGGGTAAGGGTAAGGGTAAAGGTAAGGGTAAGCCTAGGGGTAAAAGCAAGGGTAAGGGTAAGGGTAAGGGTAAGGGTAAGGGTAAGCTTAAGGGTAAAAGCAAGGGTAAGGGTAAGGGTAAGGGTAAGGGTAAGGGTAAGGGTAAGGGTAAGGGTAAGGGTAAGGGTAAGGGTAAGGGTAAGGGTAAGGGTAAGGGTAAGCTTAAGGGTAAAAGCAAGGGTAAGGGTAAGGGTAAGGGTAAGGGTAAGGGTAAGGGTAAGGGTAAGGGTAAGGGTAAGGGTAAGGGTAAGGGTAAGGGTAAGCTAAAGGGTAAAAGCAAGGGTAAGGGTTAGGGTAAGGGTAAGGGTAAGGGTAAGGGTAAGGGTAAGGGTAAGCTTAAGGGTAAAAGCAAGGGTAAGGGTAAGGGTAAGGGTAAGGGTAAGGGTAAGGGTAAGGGTAAGGGTAAGGGTAAGGGTAAGGGTAAGGGTAAGGGTAAGGGTAAAGGTAAGGGTAAGCCTAAGGTTAAAAGCAAGGGTAAGGGTAAGGGTAAGGGTAAGGGTAAGGGTAAGGGTAAGGGTAAGGGTAAGGGTAAGGGTAAGGGTAAGGGTAAGGGTAAGGGTAAGGGTAAGGGTAAAGGTAAGGGTAAGCCTAAGGGTAAAAGCAAGGGTAAGGGTAAGGGTAAGGGTAAGGGTAAGGGTAAGGGTAAGGGTAAGGGTAAGGGTAAAGGTAAGGGTAAGCCTAAGGGTAAAAGCAAGGGTAAGGGTAAGGGTAAGGGTAAGGGTAAGGGTAAGGGTAAGGGTAAGGGTAAGGGTAAGGGTAAGGGTAAGGGTAAGGGTAAGTGTAAGGGTAAGCTTAAGGGTAAAAGCAAGGGTAAGGGTAAGGGTAAGGGTAAGGGTAAGCCTAAGGGTAAAAGCAAGGGTAAGGGTAAGGGTAAGGGTAAGGGTAAGGGTAAGCTTAAGGGTAAAAGCAAGGGTAAGGGTAAGGGTAAGAGTAAGGGTAAGGGTAAGGGTAAGGGTAAGGGTAAGGGTAAAGGTAAGGGTAAGCCTAAGGGTAAAAGCAAGGGTAAGGGTAAGGGTAAGGGTAAGGGTAAGGGTAAGGGTAAGGGTAAGGGTAAGGGTAAAGGTAAGGGTAAGCCTAAGGGTAAAAGCAAGGGTAAGGGTAAGGGTAAGGGTAAGGGTAAGGGTAAGGGTAAGGGTAAGGGTAAGGGTAAGGGTAAGGGTAAGTGTAAGGGTAAGCTTAAGGGTAAAAGCAAGGGTAAGGGTAAGGGTAAGGGTAAGGGTAAGCCTAAGGGTAAAAGCAAGGGTAAGGGTAAGGGTAAGGGTAAGGGTAAGGGTAAGCTTAAGGGTAAAAGCAAGGGTAAGGGTAAGGGTAAGGGTAAGGGTAAGGGTAAGGGTAAGCTTAAGGGTAAAAGCAAGGGTAAGGGTAAGGGTAAGGGTGAGGGTAAGGGTAAGGGTAAAGGTAAGGGTAAGGGTTAGGGTAAGGGTAAAGGTAAGGGTAAGCCTAAGGGTAAAAGCAAGGGTAAGGGTAAGGGTAAGGGTAAGGGTAAGGGTAAGGGTAAGGGTAAGGGTAAGGGTAAGGGTAAGGGTAAGGGTAAGGGTAAGGGTTAGAGTAAGGGTAAGGGTAAGGGTAAGCTTAAGGGTAAAAGCAAGGGTAAGGGTAAGGGTAAGGGTAAGGGTAAGCCTAAGGGTAAAAGCAAGGGTAAGGGTAAGGTTAAGGGTAAGGGTAAGGGTAAGCTTAAGGGTAAAAGCAAGGGTAAGGGTAAGGGTAAGGGTAAGGGTAAGGGTAAGCTTAAGGGAAAAAGCAAGGGTAAGGGTAAGGGTGAGGGTAAGGGTAAGGGTAAGGGTAAGGGTAAGGGTAAGGGTAAGGGTAAGGGTAAGGGTAAGCTTAAGGGTAAAAGCAAGGGTAAGGATAAGGGTAAGGGTAAGGGTAAGGGTAAGGGTAAGGGTAAGGGTAAGCTTAAGGGTAAAAGCAAGGGTAAGGGTAAGGGTAAGGGTAAGGGTAAGGGTAAGGGTAAGGGTAAGGGTAAGGGTAAGGGTAAGCTTAAGGGTAAAAGCAAGGGTAAGGGTTAGGGTAAGGGTAAGGGTAAGGGTAAGGGTAAGGGTAAGCTTAAGGGTAAAAGCAAGGGTAAGGGTAAGGGTAAGGGTAAGGGTAAGGGTAAGGGTAAGGGTAAAGGTAAGGGTAAGCCTAAGGGTAAAAGCAAGGGTAAGGGTAAGGGTAAGGGTAAGGGTAAGGGTAAGGGTAAGGGTAAGGGTAAGGGTAAGGGTAAGGGTAAGGGTAAGGGTAAGGGTAAGGGTAAGGGTAAGGGTAAGGGTAAGGTTAAGGGTATAAGCAAGGGTAAGGGTAAGGGTAAGGGTGAGGGTAAGGGTAAGGGTAAGGGTAAGGGTAAGCTTAAGGGTAAAAGCAAGGGTAAGGGTAAGGGTAAGGGTAAGGGTAAGGGTAAGGGTAAGGGTAAGGGTAAGGGTAAGGGTAAGCTTAAGGGTAAAAGCAAGGGTAAGGGTAAGGGTAAGGGTAAGGGTAAGGGTAAGGGTAAGGGTAAGGGTAAGGGTAAGGGTAAGGGTAAGGGTAAGGGTAAGGGTAAAGGTAAGGTTAAGCCTAAGGGTAAAAGCAAGGGTAAGGGTAAGGGTAAGGGTAAGGGTAAGGGTAAGGGTAAGGGTAAGGGTAAGGGTAAGGGTAAGGGTAAGGGTAAGGGTAAGGGTAAGCTTAAGGGTAAAAGCAAGGGTAAGGGTAAGGGTAAGGGTAAGGGTAAGCCTAAGGGTAAAAGCAAGGGTAAGGGTAAGGGTAAGGGTAAGGGTAAGGGTAAGCTTAAGGGTAAAAGCAAGGGTAAGGGTAAGGGTAAGGGTAAGCTTAAGGGTAAAAGCAAGGGTAAGGGTAAGGGTAAGGGTAAGGGTAAGGGTAAGGGTAAGGGTAAGGGTAAGGGTAAGGGTAAGGATAAGGGTAAGGGTAAGGGTAAAGGTAAGGGTAAGCCTAAGGGTCAAAGCAAGGGTAAGGGTTAGGGTAAGGGTAAGGGTAAGGGTAAGGGTAAGGGTAAGGGTAAGGGTAAGGGTAAGGGTAAGGGTAAGGGTAAGGGTAAGCTTAAGGGTAAAAGCAAGGGTAAGGGTAAGGGTAAGGGTAAGGGTAAGGGTGAGGGTAAGGGTAAGGGTAAGGGTAAGGGTAAGGGTAAGCTTAAGGGTAAGGGTAAGGGTAAGGATAAGGGTAAGCCTAAGGGTAAAAGCAAGGGTAAGTGTAAGGGTGAGGGTAAGGGTAAGGGTAAGGGTAAGGGTAAGGGTAAGGGTAAGGGTAAGGGTAAGGGTAAGGGTAAGGGTAAGCTTAAGGGTAAAAGCAAGGGTAAGGGTAAGGGTAAGGGTAAGGGTAAGGGTAAGGGTAAGGGTAAGGGTAAGGGTAAGGGTAAGGGTAAGGGTAAGCTTAAGGGTAAAAGCAAGGGTAAGGGTAAGGGTAAGGGTAAGGGTAAGGGTAAAGGTAAGGGTAAGCCTAAGGGTAAAAGCAAGGGTAAGGGTAAGGGTAAGGGTAAGGGTTAGGGTAAGGGTAAGGGTAAGCTTAAGGGTAAGGGTAAGGGTAAGGATAAGGGTAAGCCTAAGGGTAAAAGCAAGGGTAAGTGTAAGGGTGAGGGTAAGGGTAAGGGTAAGGGTAAGGGTAAGGGTAAGGGTAAGGGTAAGGGTAAGGGTAAGGGTAAGGGTAAGGGTAAGCTTAAGGGTAAAAGCAAGGGTAAGGGTAAGGGTAAGGGTAAGGGTAAGGGTAAGGGTAAGGGTAAGGGTAAGGGTAAGGGTAAGGGTAAGGGTAAGCTTAAGGGTAAAAGCAAGGGTAAGGGTAAGGGTAAGGGTAAGGGTAAGGGTAAAGGTAAGGGTAAGCCTAAGGGTAAAAGCAAGGGTAAGGGTAAGGGTAAGGGTAAGGGTTAGGGTAAGGGTAAGGGTAAGGGTAAGGGTAAGGGTAAGGGTAAGGGTAAGGGTAAGGGTAAGGGTAAGGGTAAGGGTAAGGGTAAGGGTAAGGGTAAGGGTAAGGGTAAGGGTAAGGGTAAAGGTAAGCTTAAGGGTAAAAGCAAGGGTAAGGGTAAGGGTAAGGGTAAGGGTAAGCCTAAGGGTAAAAGCAAGGGTAAGGGTAAGGGTAAGGGTAAGGGTAAGGGTAAGCTTAAGGGTAAAAGCAAGGGTAAGGGTAAGGGTAAGGGTAAGGGTAAGGGTAAGGGTAAGGGTAAGCTTAAGGGTAAAAGCAAGGGTAAGGGTAAGGGTAAGGGTAAGGGTAAGGGTAAGGGTAAGGGTAAGGGTAAAGGTAAGGGTAAGCCTAAGGGTAAAAGCAATGGTAAGGGTAAGGGTAAGGGTAAGGGTAAGGGTAAGGGTAAGGGTAAGGGTAAGCTTAAGGGTAAAAGCAAGGGTAAGGGTAAGGGTAAGGGTAAGGATAAGGGTAAGAGTAAGGGTAAGGGTAAGGGTAAGGGTAAGCTTAAGGGTAAGGGTAAGGGTAAGGGTAAGGGTAAGCTTAAGGGTAAAAGCAAGGGTAAGGGTAAGGGTAAGCTTAAGGGTAAAAGCAAGGGTAAGGGTAAGGGTAAGGGTAAGGGTAAGGGTAAGGGTAAGGGTAAGGGTAAGCTTAAGGGTAAGGGTAAGGGTAAGGGTAAGGGTAAGCTTAAGGGTAAAAGCAAGGGTAAGGGTAAGGGTAAGGGTAAGGGTAAGGGTAAGCTTAAGGGTAAGGGTAAGGGTAAGGGTAAGGGTAAGCTTAAGGGTAAAAGCAAGGGTAAGGTTAAGGGTAAGGGTAAGGGTAAGGGTAAGGGTAAGCTTGAGGGTAAGGGTAAGGGTAAGGGTAAGGGTAAGCTTAAGGGTAAAAGCAAGGGTAAGGGTAAGGGTAAGGGTAAGGGTAAGGGTAAGGGTAAGGGTAAGGGTAAGGGTAAGGGTAAGGGTAAGGGTTAGCTTAAGGGTAAGGGTAAGGGTAAGGGTAAGGGTAAGGGTAAGGGTAAGCTTAAGGGTAAGGGTAAGGGTAAGGGTAAGCTTAAGGGTAAAAGCAAGGGTAAGGGTAAGGGTAAGGGTAAGGGTAAGGGTAAGGGTAAGGGTAAGGGTAAGGGTAAGGGTAAGGGTAAGGGTAAGGGTAAGCTTAAGGGTAAAAGCAAGGGTAAGGGTAAGGGTAAGGGTAAGGGTAAGGGTAAGGGTAAGGGTAAGGGTAAGCTTAAGGGTAAAAGCAAGGGTAAGGGTAAGGGTAAGGGTAAGGGTAAGGGTAAGGGTAAGGGTAAGGGTAAGGGTAAGGGTAAGGGTAAGGGTAAGGGTAAGGGTAAGGGTAAGCTTAAGGGTAAAAGCAAGGGTAAGGGTAAGGGTAAGGGTAAGGGTAAGGGTTAGGGTAAGGGTAAAGGTAAGGGTAAGCCTAAGGGTAAAAGCAAGGGTAAGGGTAAGGGTAAGGGTAAGGGTAAGGGTGAGGGTAAGGGTAAGGGTAAGGGTAAGGGTAAGGGTAAGGGTAAGGGTAAGGGTAAGGGTAAGGGTAAGAGTAAGGGTAAGGGTAAGGGTAAGCTTAAGGGTAAAAGCAAGGGTAAGGGTAAGGGTAAGGGTAAGGGTAAGCCTAAGGGTAAAAGCAAGGGTAAGGGTAAGGGTAAGGGTAAGGGTAAGGGTAAGCTTAAGGGTAAAAGCAAGGGTTAGGGTAAGGGTAAGGGTAAGGGTAAGGGTAAGGGTAAGCTTAAGGGTAAAAGCAAGGGTAAGGGTAAGGGTAAGGGTAAGGGTAAGGGTAAGGGTAAGGGTAAGGGTAAGGGTAAAGGTAAGGGTAAGCCTAGGGGTAAAAGCAAGGGTAAGGGTAAGGGTAAGGGTAAGGGTAAGGGTAAGCTTAAGGGTAAAAGCAAGGGTAAGGGTAAGGGTAAGGGTAAGGGTAAGGGTAAGGGTAAGGGTAAGGGTAAGGGTAAGGGTAAGGGTAAGGGTAAGCTTAAGGGTAAAAGCAAGGGTGAGGGTAAGGGTAAGGGTAAGGGTAAGGGTAAGGGTAAGGGTAAGGGTAAGGGTAAGGGTAAGCTAAAGGGTAAAAGCAAGGGTAAGGGTTAGGGTAAGGGTAAGGGTAAGGGTAAGGGTAAGGGTAAGGGTAAGCTTAAGGGTAAAAGCAAGGGTAAGGGTAAGGGTAAGGGTAAGGGTAAGGGTAAGGGTAAGGGTAAGGGTAAGGGTAAGGGTAAGGGTAAAGGTAAGGGTAAGCCTAAGGTTAAAAGCAAGGGTAAGGGTAAGGGTAAGGGTAAGGGTAAGGGTAAGGGTAAGGGTAAGGGTAAGGGTAAGGGTAAGGGTAAGGGTAAGGGTAAGGGTAAGGGTAAAGGTAAGGGTAAGCCTAAGGGTAAAAGCAAGGGTAAGGGTAAGGGTAAGGGTAAGGGTAAGGGTAAGGGTAAGGGTAAGGGTAAGGGTAAGGGTAAGGGTAAAGGTAAGGGTAAGCCTAAGGGTAAAAGCAAGGGTAAGGGTAAGGGTAAGGGTAAGGGTAAGGGTAAGGGTAAGGGTAAGGGTAAGGGTAAGGGTAAGGGTAAGGGTAAGTGTAAGGGTAAGCTTAAGGGTAAAAGCAAGGGTAAGGGTAAGGGTAAGGGTAAGGGTAAGCCTAAGGGTAAAAGCAAGGGTAAGGGTAAGGGTAAGGGTAAGGGTAAGGGTAAGCTTAAGGGTAAAAGCAAGGGTAAGGGTAAGGGTAAGGGTAAGGGTAAGGGTAAGGGTAAAGGTAAGGGTAAGCCTAAGGGTAAAAGCAAGGGTAAGGGTAAGGGTAAGGGTAAGGGTAAGGGTAAGGGTAAGGGTAAGGGTAAGGGTAAAGGTAAGGGTAAGCCTAAGGGTAAAAGCAAGGGTAAGGGTAAGGGTAAGGGTAAGGGTAAGGGTAAGGGTAAGGGTAAGGGTAAGGGTAAGGGTAAGTTTAAGTGTAAGGGTAAGCTTAAGGGTAAAAGCAAGGGTAAGGGTAAGGGTAAGGGTAAGGGTAAGCCTAAGGGTAAAAGCAAGGGTGAGGGTAAGGGTAAGGGTAAGGGTAAGGGTAAGCTTAAGGGTAAAAGCAAGGGTAAGGGTAAGGGTAAGGGTAAGGGTAAGGGTAAGGGTAAGGGTAAGCTTAAGGGTAAAAGCAAGGGTAAGGGTAAGGGTAAGGGTAAGGGTGAGGGTAAGGGTAAAGGTAAGGGTAAGCCTAAGGGTAAAAGCAAGGGTAAGGGTAAGGGTAAGGGTAAGGGTAAGGGTAAGGGTAAGGGTAAGGGTAAGGGTAAGGGTAAGGGTAAGGGTAAGGGTAAGGGTAAGGGTAAGGGTAAGGGTAAGGGTAAGGGTAAGCTTAAGGGTAAAAGCAAGGGTAAGGGTAAGGGTAAGGGTAAGGGTAAGGGTAAGGGTAAGGGTAAGCTTAAGGGTAAAAGCAAGGGTAAGGGTAAGGGTAAGGGTAAGGGTAAGGGTAAGGGTAAGGGTAAGGGTAAGGGTAAGCTTAAGGGTAAAAGCAAGGGTAAGGTTAAGGGTAAGGGTAAGGGTAAGCTTAAGGGTAAAAGCAAGGGTAAGGGTAAGGGTAAGGGTAAGGGTAAGGGTAAGGGTAAGGGTAAGGGTAAGGGTAAAGGTAAGGGTAAGCCTAAGGGTAAAAGCAAGGGTAAGGGTAAGGGTAAGGGTAAGGGTAAGGGTAAGGGTAAGGGTAAGGGTAAGGGTAAGGGTAAGGGTAAGGGTAAGGGTAAGGGTAAGGGTAAGGGTAAGGGTAAGCTTAAGGGTAAAAGCAAGGGTGAGGGTAAGGGTAAGGGTAAGGGTAAGGGTAAGGGTAAGGGTAAGGGTAAGGGTAAGGGTAAGGGTAAGGGTAAGGGTAAGGGTAAGGGTAAGCCTAAGGGTAAAAGCAAGGGTAAGGGTAAGGGTAAGGGTAAGGGTAAGGGTAAGCTTAAGGGTAAATGCAAGGGTAAGGGTAAGGGTAAGGGTAAGGGTAAGGGTAAGGGTAAGCTTAAGGGTAAAAGCAAGGGTAAGGGTAAGGGTAAGGGTAAGGGTAAGGGTAAGGGTAAGGGTAAGGGTAAGGGTAAGGGTAAGGGTAAGGGTAAGGGTAAAGGTAAGGGTAAGCCTAAGGGTAAAAGCAAGGGTATGGGTAAGGGTAAGGGTAAGGGTAAGGGTAAGGGTAAGGGTAAGGGTAAGGGTAAGGGTAAGGGTAAGGGTAAGGGTAAGGGTAAGGGTAAGCTTAAGGGTAAAAGCAAGGGTAAGGGTTAGGGTAAGGGTAAGGGTAAGGGTAAGGGTAAGGGTAAGGGTAAGGGTAAGGGTAAGGGTAAGGGTAAGCTTAAGGGTAAAAGCAAGGGTAAGGGTAAAGGTAAGGGTGAGGGTAAGGGTAAGGGTAAGGGTAAGGGTAAGGGTAAGGGTAAGGGTAAGGGTAAGGGTAAGCTTAAGGGTAAAAGCAAGGGTAAGGGTAAGGGTAAGGGTAAGGGTAAGGGTAAGGGTAAGGGTAAGGGTAAGCTTAAGGGTAAAAGCAAGGGTAAGGGTAAGGGTAAGGGTAAGGGTAAGGGTAAGGGTAAGGGTAAGGGTAAGCCTAAGGGTAAAAGCAAGGGTAAGGGTAAGGGTAAAAGCAAGGGTAAGGGTAACGGTAAGGGTAAGGGTAAGGGTAAGGGTAAGGGTGAGGGTAAGGGTAAGGGTAAGCTTAAGGGTAAAAGCAAGGGTAAGGGTAAGGGTAAGGGTAAGGGTAAGTGTAAGCTTAAGGGTAAAAGCAAGGGTAAGGGTAAGGGTAAGGGTAAAGGTAAGGGTAAGCCTTAGGGTAAAAGCAAGGGTAAGGGTAAGGGTAAGGGTAAGGGTAAGGGTAAGGGTAAGGGTAAGGGTAAGGGTAAGCTTAAGGGTAAAAGCAAGGGTAAGGGTAAGGGTAAGGGTAAGGGTAAGGGTAAGGGTAAGGGTAAGGGTAAGGGTAAGCTTAAGGGTAAAAGCAAGGGTAAGGGTAAGGGTAAGGGTAAGGGTAAGGGTAAGGGTAAGGGTAAGGGTAAGGGTAAGGGTAAGCTTAAGGGTAAAAGCAAGGGTAAGGGTTAGGGTAAGGGTAAGGGTAAGGGTAAGGGTAAGCTTGAGGGTAAAAGCAAGGGTAAGGGTAAGGGTAAGGGTAAGGGTAAAGGTAAGGGTAAGCCTAAGGGTAAAAGCAAGGGTAAGTGTAAGGGTAAGGGTAAGGGTAAGGGTAAGGGTAAGGGTAAGGGTAAGGGTAAGGGTAAGGGTAAGCTTAAGGGTATAAGCAAGGGTAAGGGTAAGGGTAAGGGTGAGGGTAAGGGTAAGGGTAAGGGTAAGCTTAAGGGTAAAAGCAAGGGTAAGGGTAAGGGTAAGGGTAAGGGTAAGGGTAAGGGTAAGGGTAAGCTTAAGGGTAAAAGCAAGGGTAAGGGTAAGGGTAAGGGTAAGGGTAAGGGTAAGGGTAAGGGTAAAGGTTAGGGTAAGCCTAAGGGTAAAAGCAAGGGTAAGGGTAAAGGTAAGGGTAAGGGTAAGGGTAAGGGTAAGGGTAAGGGTAAGGGTAAGGGTAAGGGTAAGCTCAAGGGTAAAAGCAAGGGTAAGGGTAAGGGTAAGGGTAAGGGTAAGCCTAAGGGTAAAACAAGGGTAAGGGTAAGGGTAAGGGTAAGGGTAAGCTTAAGAGTAAAAGCAAGGGTAAGGGTAAGGGTAAGGGTGAGGGTAAGGGTAAGCTTAAGGGTTAAAGCAAGGGTAAGGGTAAGGGTAAGGGTAAGGGTAAGGGTAAAGGTAAGGGTAAGCCTAAGGGTAAAAGCAAGGGTAAGGGTAAGGGTAAGGGTAAGGGTAAGGGTAAGGGTAAGGGTAAGGGTAAGGGTAAGGGTAAGGGTAAGGGTAAGGGTAAGGGTAAGGGTAAGGGTAAGGGTAAGGGTAAGGGTAAGGGTAAGGGTAAGCTTAAGGGTAAAAGCAAGGGTAAGGGTAAGGGTAAGGGTAAGGGTAAGGGTAAGGGTAAGGGTAAGGGTAAGGGTAAGGGTAAGGGTAAGCTTAAGGGTAAAAGCAAGGGTAAGGGTAAGGGTAAGGGTGAGGGTAAGGGTAAGGGTAAGGGTAAGGGTAAGCTTAAGGGTAAAAGCAAGGGTAAGGGTAAGGGTTAGGGTAAGGGTAAGGGTAAGGGTAAGGGTAAGCTTAAGGGTAAAAGCAAGGGTAAGGGTAAGGGTAAGGGTAAGGGTAAGGGTAAGGGTAAGGGTAAGGGTAAAGGTAAGGGTAAGCCTAAGGGTAAAAGCAAGGGTAAGGGTAAGGGTTAGGTTAAGGGTAAGGGTAAGGGTAACGGTAAGGGTAAGGGTAAGGGTAAGGGTAAGTGAAAGGGTAAGGGTAAGGGTAAGCTTAAGGGTAAAAGCAAGGGTAAGGGTAAGGGTAAGGGTAAGGGTGAGGGTAAGGGTAAGGGTAAGGGTAAGGGTAAGGGTAAGGGTAAGCTTAAGGGTAAGGGTAAGGGTAAGGGTAAAGGTAAGGGTAAGCCTAAGGGTAAAAGCAAGGGTAAGGGTAAGGGTTAGGGTAAGGGTAAGGGTAAGGGTAAGGGTAAGGGTAAGGGTAAGTATAAGGGTAAGGGTAAGGGTAAGCTTAAGGGTAAAAGCAAGGGTAAGGGTAAGGGTAAGGGTAAGGGTAAGGGTAAGGGTAAGGGTAAGGGTAAGGGTAAGGGTAAGGGTAAGGGTAAGCTTAAGGGTAAGGGTAAGGGTAAGGGTAAGGGTAAGCCTAAGGGTAAAAGCAAGGGTAAGGGTAAGGGTAAGGGTAAGGGTAAGCTTAAGGGTAAAAGCAAGGGTAAGGGTAAGGGTAAGGGTAAGGGTAAGGGTAAGGGTAAGCTTAAGGGTAAAAGCAAGGGTAAGGGTAAGGGTAAGGGTAAGGGTAAGGGTAAAGGTAAGGGTAAGCCTAAGGGTAAAAGCAAGGGTAAGGGTAAGGGTAAGGGTAAGGGTAAGGGTAAGGGTAAGGGTAAGGGTAAGGGTAAGGGTAAGGGTAAGGGTAAGGGTAAGGGTAAGGGTAAGGGTAAGGGTAAGGGTAGGGGTAAGGGTAAGCTTAAGGGTAAAAGCAAGGGTAAGGGTAAGGGTAAGGGTAAGGGTAAGGGTAAGGGTAAGGGTAAGGGTAAGGGTAAGGGTAAGGGTAAGGGTAAGGGTAAGGGTAAGGGTAAGGGTAAGGGTAAGGGTAAGGGTAAGGGTAAGGGTAAGGGTAAGGGTAAGGGTAAGGGTAAGGGTAAGGGTAAGGGTAAGGGTAAGGGTAAGCTTAAAGGTAAAAGCAAGGGCGAGGGTAAGGGTAAGGGTAAGGGTAAGGGTAAGGGTAAGGGTAAGGGTAAGGGTAAGGGTAAGGGTAAGGGTAAGGGTAAGGGTAAGGATAAGGGTAAAGGTAAGGGTAAGCCTAAGGGTAAAAGCAAGGGTAAGGGTAAGGGTAAGGGTAAGGGTAAGGGTAAGGGTAAGGGTAAGGGTAAGGGTAAGGGTAAGCTAAAGGGTAAAAGCAAGGGTAAGGGTAAGGGTAAGGGTAAGGGTAAGGGTAAGGGTAAGGGTAAGGGTAAGCTTAAGGGTAAGGATAATGGTAAGGGTAAAAGCAAGAGTAAGGGTAAGGGTAAGGGTAAGGGTAAGGGCAAGCTTAAGGGTAAAAGCAAGGGTAAGGGTAAGGGTAAGGGTAAGGGTAAGGGTAAGGGTAAGGGTAAGGGTAAGGGTAAGCTTAAGGGTAAGGGTAAGGGTAAGGGTAAGGGTAAGCTTAAGGGTAAAAGCAAGGGTAAGGGTAAGGGTAAGGGTAAGGGTAAGGGTAAGGGTAAGGGTAAGGGTAAGGGTAAGGGTAAGCTTAAGGGTAAAAGCAAGGGTAAGGGTAAGGGTAAGGGTAAGGGTAAGGGTAAGGGTAAGGGTAAGGGTAAGGGTAAGGGTAAGCTTAAGGGTAAAAGCAAGGGTAAGGGTAAGGGTAAGGGTAAGGGTAAGGGTAAGGGTAAGGGTAAGGGTAAGGGTAAGGGTAAGGGTAAGGGTAAGGGTAAGCTTAAGGTTAAGGGTAAGGGTAAGGGTAAGGGTAAGCTTAAGGGTAAAAGCAAGGGTAAGGGTAAGGGTAAGGGTAAGGTTAAGGGTAAGCTTAAGGGTAAGGGTAAGGGTAAGGGTAAGGGTAAGCTTAAGGGTAAACGCAAGGGTAAGGTTAAGGGTAAGGGTAAGGGTAAGGGTAAGGGTAAGCTTAAGGGTAAGGGTAAGGGTAAGGGTAAGGGTAAGCTTAAGGTTAAAAGCAAGGGTAAGGGTAAGGGTAAGGGTAAGGGTAAGGGTAAGGGTAAGGGTAAGGGTAAGGGTAAGGGTAAGGGTAAGTGTAAGGGTAAGGGTAAGGGTAAGGGTAAGGGTAAGGGTAAGCTTAAGGGTAAGGGTAAGGGTAAGGGTAAGTTTAAGGGTAAAAGCAAGGGTAAGGGTAAGGGTAAGGGTAAGGGTAAGGGTAAGCTTAAGGGTAAAAGCAAGGGTAAGGGTAAGGGTAAGGGTAAGGGTAAGGGTAAGGGTAAGGGTAAGGGTAAGGGTAAGGTTAAGGGTAAGCTTAAGGGTAAGGGTAAGGGTAAGGGTAAGCTTAAGGGTAAAAGCAAGGGTAAGGGTAAGGGTAAGGGTAAGGGTAAGGGTAAGGGTAAAGGTAAGGGTAAGCCTAAGGGTAAAAGCAAGGGTAAGGGTAAGGGTAAGGGTAAGGGTAAGGGTAAGGGTAAGGGTAAGGGTAAGGGTAAGGGTAAGGGTAAGGGTAAGCTTAAGGGTAAAAGCAAGGGTAAGGGTAAGGGTAAGGGTAAGGGTAAGGGTAAGGGTAAGGGTAAGGTTAAGGGTAAGGGTAAGGGTAAGCTTAAGGGTAAAAGCAAGGGTAAGGGTAAGGGTAAGGGTAAGGGTAAGGGTAAGGGTAAGGGTAAGGGTAAGGGTAAGGGTAAGGGTAAGGGTAAGCTTAAGGGTAAAAGCAAGGGTAAGGGTAAGGGTGAGGGTTAGGGTAAGGGTAAAGGTAAGGGTAAGCCTAAGGGTAAAAGCAAGGGTAAGGGTAAGGGTAAGGGTAAGGGTAAGGGTAAGGGTAAGGGTAAGGGTAAGGGTAAGAGTAAGGGTAAGGGTAAGGGTAAGCTTAAGGGTTAAAGCAAGGGTAAGGGTAAGGGTAAGGGTAAGGGTAAGCCTAAGGGTAAAAGCAAGGGTAAGGGTAAGGTTAAGGGTAAGGGTAAGGGTAAGCTTAAGGGTAAAAGCAAGGGTAAGGGTAAGGGTAAGGGTAAGGGTAAGGGTAAGCTTAAGTGTAAAAGCAAGGGTAAGGGTAAGGGTGAGGGTAAGGGTAAGGGTAAGGGTAAGGGTAAAGGTAAGGGTAAGCCTAAGAGTAAAAGCAAGGGTAAGGGTAAGGGTAAGAGTAAGGGTAAGCTTAAGGGTAAAAGAAAGGGTAAGGGTAAGGGTAAGGGTAAGGGTAAGGGTAAGGGTAAGGGTAAGGGTAAGGGTAAGGGTAAGGGTAAGGGTAAGCTTAAGGGTAAAAGCAAGGGTAAGGGTAAGGGTAAGGGTAAGGGTAAGGGTAAAGGTAAGGGTAAGCCTAAGGGTAAAAGCAAGGCTAAGGGTAAGGGCAAGGGTAAGGGTAAGGGTAAGGGTAAGGGTAAGGGTAAGGGTAAGGGTAAGGGTAAGGGTAAGGGTAAGGGTAAGGGTAAGGGTAAGGGTAAGGGTAAGGGTAAGGGTAAGGGTAAGGGTAAGGGTAAGCTTAAGGGTAAAAGCAAGGGTAAGGGTAAGGGTAAGGGTAAGGGTAAGCCTAAGGGTAAAAGCAAGGGTAAGGGTAAGGGTAAGGGTAAGGGTAAGCTTAAGGGTAAAAGCAAGGGTAAGGGTAAGGGTAAGGGTAAGGGTAAGGGTAAGGGTAAGCTCAAGGGTAAAAGCAAGGGTAAGGGTAAGGGTAAGGGTAAGGGTAAAGGTAAGGGTAAGGGTAAAGGTAGGGGTAAGCCTAAGGGTAAAAGCAAGGGTAAGGGTAAGGGTAAGGGTAAGGGTAAGGGTAAGGGTAAGGGTAAGGGTAAGGGTAAGGGTAAGGGTAAGCTTAAGGGTAAAAGCAAGGGTAAGGGTAAGGGTAAGGGTAAGGGTAAGGGTAAGGGTAAGGGTAAGGGTAAGGGTAAGGGTAAGCTTAAGGGTAAGGGTAAGGGTAAGGGTAAGCTTAAGGGTAAAAGCAAGGGTAAGGGTAAGGGTAAGGGTAAGGGTAAGGGTAAGGGTAAGCTTAAGGGTAAAAGCAAGGGTAAGGGTAAGGGTAAGGGTAAGGGTAAGGGTAAGGGTAAGGGTAAGGGTAAGGGTAAGGGTAAGCTTAAGGGTAAGGGTAAGGGTAAGGGTAAGCTTAAGGGTAAAAGCAAGGGTAAGGGTAAGGGTAAGGGTAAGGGTAAGCTTAAGGGTTAAAGCAAGGGTAAGGGTAAGGGTAAGGGTAAGGGTAAGGGTAAGGGTAAGGGTAAGGGTAAGGGTAAGTTTAAGGGTAAGGGTAAGGGTAAGGGTAAGGGTAAGCTTAAGGGTAAAAGCAAGGGTAAGGGTAAGGGTAAGGGTAAGGGTAAGGGTGAGCTTAAGGGTAAGGGTAAGGGTAAGGGTAAGGGTAAGCTTAAGGGTAAAAGCAAGGGTAAGGTTAAGGGTAAGGGTAAGGGTAAGGGTAAGGGTAAGGGTAAGCTTAAGTAAAGGGTAAGGGTAAGGGTAAGGGTAAGCTTAAGGGTAAAAGCAAGGGTAAGGGTAAGGGTAAGGGTAAGGGTAAGGGTAAGGGTAAGGGTAAGGGTAAGGGTAAGGGTAAGGGTAAGGGTAAGGGTAAGGGTAAGCTTAAGGGTAAGGGTAAGGGTAAGGGTAAGCTTAAGGGTAAAAGCAAGGGTAAGGGTAAGGGTAAGGGTAAGGGTAAGGGTAAGCTAAAGGGTAAAAGCAAGGGTAAGGGTAAGGGTAAGGGTAAGGGTAAGGGTAAGGGTAAGGGTAAGGGTAAGGGTAAGGGTAAGCTTAAGGGTAAGGGTAAGGGTAAGGGTAAGCTTAAGGGTAAAAGCAAGGGTAAGGGTAAGGGTAAGGGTAAGGGTAAGGGTAAAGGTAAGGGTGAGCCTAAGGGTAAAAGCAAGGGTGAGGGTAAGGGTAAGGGTAAGGGTAAGGGTAAGGGTAAGGGTAAGGGTAAGGGTAAAGGTAAGGGTAAGGGTAAGGGTAAGGGTAAGGGTAAGGGTAAGGGTAAGCTTAAGGGTAAAAGCAAGGGTAAGGGTAAGGGTAAGGGTAAGGGTCAGGGTAAGGGTAAGGGTGAGGTTAAGGGTAAGGGTAAGGGTAAGGGTAAGGGTAAGGGTAAGGGTAAGGGTAAGGGTAAGGGTAAGGGTAAGCTTAAGGGTGAAAGCAAGGGTAAGGGTAAGGGTAAGGGTAAGGGTAAGGGTTAGGGTAAGGGTAAAGGTAAGGGTAAGCCTAAGGGTAAAAGCAAGGGTAAGGGTAAGGGTAAGGGTAAGGGTAAGGGTAAGGGTAAGGGTAAGGGTAAGGGTAAGGGTAAGAGTAAGGGTAAGGGTAAGGGTAAGCTTAAGGGTAAAAGCAAGGGTAAGGGAAAGGGTAAGGGTAAGGGTAAGCCTAAGGGTAAAAGCAAGGGTAAGGGTAAGGTTAAGGGTAAGGGTAAGGGTAAGCTTAAGGGTAAAAGCAAGGGTAAGGGTAAGGGTAAGGGTAAGGGTGAGGGTAAGCTTAAGGGTAAAAGCAAGGGTAAGGGTAAGGGTGAGGGTAAGGGTAAGGGTAAGGGTAAGGGTAAAGGTAAGGGTAAGCCTAAGAGTAAAAGCAAGGGTAAGGGTAAGGGTAAGGGTAAGGGTAAGGGTAAGGGTAAGGGTAAGGGTAAGGGTAAGGGTAAGGGTAAGGGTAAGGGTAAGGGTAAGGGTAAGGGTAAGCTTAAGGGTAAGGGTAAGGGTAAGGGTAAGGGTAAGCCTAAGGGTAAAAGCAAGGGTAAGGGTAAGGGTAAGGGTAAGGGTAAGCTTAAGGGTAAAAGCAAGGGTAAGGGTAAGGGTAAGGGTAAGGGTAAGGGTAAGGGTAAGCTTAAGGGTAAAAGCAAGGGTAAGGGTAAGGGTAAGGGTAAGGGTAAGGGTAAAGGTAAGGGTAAGCCTAAGGGTAAAAGCAAGGGTAAGGGTAAGGGTAAGGGTAAGGGTAAGGGTAAGGGTAAGGGTAAGGGTAAGGGTAAGGGTAAGGGTAAGGGTAAGGGTAAGGGTAAGGGTAAGGGTAAGGGTAAGGGTAAGCTTAAGGGTAAAAGCAAGGGTAAGGGTAAGGGTAAGGTTAAGGGTAAGGGTAAGGGTAAGGGTAAGGGTAAGGGTAAGGGTAAGGGTAAGGGTAAGGGTAAGGGTAAGGGTAAGGGTAAGGGTAAGGGTAAGGGTAAGGGTAAGGGTAAGGGTAAGGGTAAGGGTAAGCTTAAAGGTAAAAGCAAGGGCGAGGGTAAGGGTAAGGGTAAGGGTAAGGGTAAGGGTAAGGGTAAGGGTAAGGGTAAGGGTAAGGGTAAGGGTAAGCTTAAGGGTAAAAGCAAGGGAAAGGGTAAGGGTAAGGGTAAGGGTAAGGGTAAGGGTAAGGATAAGGGTAAAGGTAAGGGTAAGCCTAAGGGTAAAAGCAAGGGTAAGGGTAAGGGTAAGGGTAAGGGTAAGGGTAAGGGTAAGCTAAAGGGTAAAAGCAAGGGTAAGGGTAAGGGTAAGGGTAAGGGTAAGGGTAAGGGTAAGGGTAAGGGTAAGGGTAAGCTTAAGGGTAAGGATAAGGGTAAGGGTAAAAGCAAGGGTAAGGGTAAGGGTAAGGGTAAGGGTAAGGGTAAGCTTAAGGGTAAAAGCAAGGGTAAGGGTAAGGGTAAGGGTAAGGGTAAGGGTAAGGGTAAGGGTAAGGGTAAGCTAAAGGGTAAGGGTAAGGGTAAGGGTAAGGGTAAGCTTAAGGGTAAAAGCAAGGGTAAGGGTAAGGGTAAGGGTAAGGGTAAGGGTAAGGGTAAGGGTAAGGGTAAGGGTAAGGGTAAGGGTAAGCTTAAGGGTAAAAGCAAGGGTAAGGGTAAGGGTAAGGGTAAGGGTAAGGGTAAGGGTAAGGGTAAGGGTAAGGGTAAGGGTAAGGGTAAGGGTAAGCTTAAGGGTAAAAGCAAGGGTAAGGGTAAGGGTAAGGGTAAGGGTAAGGGTAAAGGTAAGGGTAAGCCTAAGGGTAAAAGCAAGGGTAAGGGTAAGGGTAAGGGTAAGGGTAAGGGTAAGGGTAAGGGTAAGGGTAAGGGTAAGGGTAAGGGTAAGGGTAAGGGTAAGGGTAAGCTTAAGGTTAAGGGTAAGGGTAAGGGTAAGGGTAAGCTTAAGGGTAAAAGCAAGGGTAAGGGTAAGGGTAAGGGTAAGGGTAAGGGTAAGCTTAAGGGTAAGGGTAAGGGTAAGGGTAAGGGTAAGCTTAAGGGTAAAAGCAAGGGTAAGGTTAAGGGTAAGGGTAAGGGTAAGGGTAAGGGTAAGCTTAAGGGTAAGGGTAAGGGTAAGGGTAAGGGTAAGCTTAAGGGTAAAAGCAAGGGTAAGGGTAAGGGTAAGGGTAAGGGTAAGGGTAAGGGTAAGGGTAAGGGTAAGGGTAAGTGTAAGGGTAAGGGTAAGGGTAAGGGTAAGGGTAAGGGTAAGCTTAAGGGTAAGGGTAAGGCTAAGGGTAAGTTTAAGGGTAAAAGCAAGGGTAAGGGTAAGGGTAAGGGTAAGGGTAAGGGTAAGCTTAAGGGTAAAAGCAAGGGTAAGGGTAAGGGTAAGGGTAAGGGTAAGGGTAAGGGTAAGGGTAAGGGTAAGGGTAAGGTTAAGGGTAAGCTTAAGGGTAAGGGTAAGGGTAAGGGTAAGCTTAAGGGTAAAAGCAAGGGTAAGGGTAAGGGTAAGGGTAAGGGTAAGGGTAAGGGTAAAGGTAAGGGTAAGCCTAAGGGTAAAAGCAAGGGTAAGGGTAAGGGTAAGGGTAAGGGTAAGGGTAAGGGTAAGGGTAAGGGTAAGGGTAAGGGTAAGGGTAAGGGTGAGCTTAAGGGTAAAAGCAAGGGTAAGGGTAAGGGTAAGGGTAAGGGTAAGGGTAAGGGTAAGGGTAAGGGTAAGGGTAAGGTTAAGGGTAAGGGTAAGGGTAAGCTTAAGGGTAAAAGCAAGGGTAAGGGTAAGGGTAAGGGTAAGGGTAAGGGTAAGGGTAAGGGTAAGGGTAAGGGTAAGGGTAAGGGTAAGGGTAAGGGTAAGCTTAAGGGTAAAAGCAAGGGTAAGGGTAAGGGTAAGGGTAAGGGTAAGGGTTAGGGTAAGGGTAAAGGTAAGGGTAAGCCTAAGGGTAAAAGCAAGGGTAAGGGTAAGGGTAAGGGTAAGGGTAAGGGTAAGGGTAAGGGTAAGGGTAAGGGTAAGAGTAAGGGTAAGGGTAAGGGTAAGCTTAAGGGTAAAAGCAAGGGTAAGGGTAAGGGTAAGGGTAAGGGTAAGGGTAAGGGTAAGCCTAAGGGTAAAAGCAAGGGTAAGGGTAAGGTTAAGGGTAAGGGTAAGGGTAAGCTTAAGGGTAAAAGCAAGGGTAAGGGTAAGGGTAAGGGTAAGGGTAAGCTCAAGGGAAAAAGCAAGGGTAAGGGTAAGGGTGAGGGTAAGGGTAAGGGTAAGGGTAAGGGTAAAGGTAAGGGTAAGCCTAAGAGTAAAAGCAAGGGTAAGGGTAAGGGTAAGAGTAAGGGTAAGCTTAAGGGTAAAAGCAAGGGTAAGGGTAAGGGTAAGGGTAAGGGTAAGGGTAAGGGTAAGGGTAAGGGTAAGGGTAAGGGTAAGCTTAAGGGTAAAAGCAAGGGTAAGGGTAAGGGTAAGGGTAAGGGTAAGGGTAAAGGTAAGGGTAAGCCTAAGGGTAAAAGCAAGGCAAAGGGTAAGGGTAAGGGTAAGGGTAAGGGTAAGGGTAAGGGTAAGGGTAAGGGTAAGGGTAAGGGTAAGGGTAAGGGTAAGGGTAAGGGTAAGGGTAAGGGTAAGGGTAAGGGTAAGGGTAAGGGTAAGCTTAAGGGTAAAAGCAAGGGTAAGGGTAAGGGTAAGGGTAAGGGTAAGCCTAAGGGTAAAAGCAAGGGTAAGGGTAAGGGTAAGGGTAAGGGTAAGCTTAAGGGTAAAAGCAAGGGTAAGGGTAAGGGTAAGGGTAAGGGTAAGGGTAAGGGTAAGCTCAAGGGTAAAAGCAAGGGTAAGGGTAAGGGTAAGGGTAAGGGTAAAGGTAAGGGTAAGGGTAAAGGTAGGGGTAAGCCTAAGGGTAAAAGCAAGGGTAAGGGTAAGGGTAAGGGTAAGGGTAAGGGTAAGGGTAAGGGTAAGGGTAAGGGTAAGGGTAAGGGTAAGGGTAAGGGTAAGCTTAAGGGTAAAAGCAAGGGTAAGGGTTAGGGTAAGGGTAAGGGTAAGGGTAAGGGTAAGGGTAAGGGTAAGGGTAAGGGTAAGGGTAAGCTTAAGGGTAAGGGTAAGGGTAAGGGTAAGCTTAAGGGTAAAAGCAAGGGTAAGGGTAAGGGTAAGGGTAAGGGTAAGGGTAAGGGTAAGTTTAAGGGTAAGGGTGAGGGTAAGGGTAAGGGTAAGCTTAAGGGTAAAAGCAAGGGTAAGGGTAAGGGTAAGGGTAAGGGTAAGGGTGAGCTTAAGGGTAAGGGTAAGGGTAAGGGTAAGGGTAAGCTTAAGGGTAAAAGCAAGGGTAAGGTTAAGGGTAAGGGTAAGGGTAAGGGTAAGGGTAAGGGTAAGCTTAAGTTAAGGGTAAGGGTAAGGGTAAGGGTAAGCTTAAGGGTAAAAGCAAGGGTAAGGGTAAGGGTAAGGGTAAGGGTAAGGGTAAGGGTAAGGGTAAGGGTAAGGGTAAGGGTAAGGGTAAGGGTAAGGGTAAGGGTAAGCTTAAGGGTAAGGGTAAGGGTAAGGGTAAGCTTAAGGGTAAAAGCAAGGGTAAGGGTAAGGGTAAGGGTAAGGGTAAGGGTAAGCTAAAGGGTAAAAGCAAGGGTAAGGGTAAGGGTAAGGGTAAGGGTAAGGGTAAGGGTAAGGGTAAGGGTAAGGGTAAGGGTAAGGGTAAGCTTAAGGGTAAGGGTAAGGGTAAGGGTAAGCTTAAGGGTAAAAGCAAGGGTAAGGGTAAGGGTAAGGGTAAGGGTAAGGGTAAAGGTAAGGGTGAGCCTAAGGGTAAAAGCAAGGGTAAGGGTAAGGGTAAGGGTAAGGGTAAGGGTAAGGGTAAGGGTAAGGGTAAGGGTAAGGGTAAGGGTAAGGGTAAGGGTAAGGGTAAGGGTAAGGGTAAGCTTAAGGGTAAAAGCAAGGGTAAGGGTAAGGGTAAGGGTAAGGGTCAGGGTAAGGGTAAGGGTGAGGTTAAGGGTAAGGGTAAGGGTAAGGGTAAGGGTAAGGGTAAGGGTAAGGGTAAGGGTAAGGGTAAGGGTAAGGGTAAGGGTAAGAGTAAGGGTAAGGGTAAGGGTAAGCTTAAGGGTAAAAGCAAGGGTAAGGGTAAGGGTAAGGGTAAGGGTAAGCCTAAGGGTAAAAGCAAGGGTAAGGGTAAGGTTAAGGGTAAGGGTAAGGGTAAGCTTAAGGGTAAAAGCAAGGGTAAGGGTAAGGGTAAGGGTAAGGGTGAGGGTAAGCTTAAGGGTAAAAGCAAGGGTAAGGGTAAGGGTAAGGGTAAGGGTAAGGGTAAGGGTAAGGGTAAAGGTAAGGGTAAGCCTAAGAGTAAAAGCAAGGGTAAGGGTAAGGGTAAGGGTAAGGGTAAGGGTAAGGGTAAGGGTAAGGGTAAGGGTAAGGGTAAGGGTAAGGGTAAGGGTAAGGGTAAGGGTAAGGGTAAGCTTAAGGGTAAGGGTAAGGGTAAGGGTAAGGGTAAGCCTAAGGGTAAAAGCAAGGGTAAGGGTAAGGGTAAGGGTAAGGGTAAGCTTAAGGGTAAAAGCAAGGGTAAGGGTAAGGGTAAGGGTAAGGGTAAGGGTAAGGGTAAGCTTAAGGGTAAAAGCAAGGGTAAGGGTAAGGGTAAGGGTAAGGGTAAGGGTAAAGGTAAGGGTAAGCCTAAGGGTAAAAGCAAGGGTAAGGGTAAGGGTAAGGGTAAGGGTAAGGGTAAGGGTAAGGGTAAGGGTAAGGGTAAGGGTAAGGGTAAGGGTAAGGGTAAGGGTAAGGGTAAGGGTAAGGGTAAGGGTAAGGGTAAGGGTAAGGGTAAGGGTAAGCTTAAGGGTAAAAGCAAGGGTAAGGGTAAGGGTAAGGGTAAGGGTAAGGGTAAGGGTAAGGGTAAGGGTAAGGGTAAGGGTAAGGGTAAGGGTAAGGGTAAGGGTAAGGGTAAGGGTAAGGGTAAGGGTAAGGGTAAGGGTAAGGGTAAGGGTAAGGGTAAGGGTAAGCTTAAAGGTAAAAGCAAGGGCGAGGGTAAGGGTAAGGGTAAGGGTAAGGGTAAGGGTAAGGGTAAGGGTAAGGGTAAGGGTAAGGGTAAGGGTAAGCTTAAGGGTAAAAGCAAGGGAAAGGGTAAGGGTAAGGGTAAGGGTAAGGGTAAGGGTAAGGATAAGGGTAAAGGTAAGGGTAAGCCTAAGGGTAAAAGCAAGGGTAAGGGTAAGGGTAAGGGTAAGGGTAAGGGTAAGGGTAAGCTAAAGGGTAAAAGCAAGGGTAAGGGTAAGGGTAAGGGTAAGGGTAAGGGTAAGGGTAAGGGTAAGGGTAAGCTTAAGGGTAAGGATAAGGGTAAGGGTAAAAGCAAGGGTAAGGGTAAGGGTAAGGGTAAGGGTAAGGGTAAGCTTAAGGGTAAAAGCAAGGGTAAGGGTAAGGGTAAGGGTAAGGGTAAGGGCAAGGGTAAGGGTAAGGGTAAGCTAAAGGGTAAGGGTAAGGGTAAGGGTAAGGGTAAGCTTAAGGGTAAAAGCAAGGGTAAGGGTAAGGGTAAGGGTAAGGGTAAGGGTAAGGGTAAGGGTAAGGGTAAGGGTAAGGGTAAGGGTAAGGGTAAGCTTAAGGGTAAAAGCAAGGGTAAGGGTAAGGGTAAGGGTAAGGGTAAGGGTAAGGGTAAGGGTAAGGGTAAGGGTAAGGGTAAGGGTAAGGTTAAGGGTAAGCTTAAGGGTAAAAGCAAGGGTAAGGGTAAGGGTAAGGGTAAGGGTAAGGGTAAAGGTAAGGGTAAGCCTAAGGGTAAAAGCAAGGGTAAGGGTAAGGGTAAGGGTAAGGGTAAGGGTAAGGGTAAGGGTAAGGGTAAGGGTAAGGGTAAGGGTAAGGGTAAGCTTAAGGTTAAGGGTAAGGGTAAGGGTAAGGGTAAGCTTAAGGGTAAAAGCAAGGGTAAGGGTAAGGGTAAGGGTAAGGGTAAGGGTAAGCTTAAGGGTAAGGGTAAGGGTAAGGGTAAGGGTAAGCTTAAGGGTAAAAGCAAGGGTAAGGTTAAGGGTAAGGGTAAGGGTAAGGGTAAGGGTAAGCTTAAGGGTAAGGGTAAGGGTAAGGGTAAGGGTAAGCTTAAGGGTAAAAGCAAGGGTAAGGGTAAGGGTAAGGGTAAGGGTAAGGGTAAGGGTAAGGGTAAGGGTAAGGGTAAGTGTAAGGGTAAGGGTAAGGGTAAGGGTAAGGGTAAGGGTAAGCTTAAGGGTAAGGGTAAGGCTAAGGGTAAGTTTAAGGGTAAAAGCAAGGGTAAGGGTAAGGGTAAGGGTAAGGGTAAGGGTAAGGGTAAGCTTAAGGGTAAAAGCAAGGGTAAGGGTAAGGGTGAGGGTAAGGGTAAGGGTAAGGGTAAGGGTAAGGGTAAGGGTAAGGTTAAGGGTAAGCTTAAGGGTAAGGGTAAGGGTAAGGGTAAGCTTAAGGGTAAAAGCAAGGGTAAGGGTAAGGGTAAGGGTAAGGGTAAGGGTAAGGGTAAAGGTAAGGGTAAGCCTAAGGGTAAAAGCAAGGGTAAGGGTAAGGGTAAGGGTAAGGGTAAGGGTAAGGGTAAGGGTAAGGGTAAGGGTAAGGGTAAGGGTAAGCTTAAGGGTAAAAGCAAGGGTAAGGGTAAGGGTAAGGGTAAGGGTAAGGGTAAGGGTAAGGGTAAGGGTAAGGGTAAGGGTAAGGGTAAGGTTAAGGGTAAGGGTAAGGGTAAGCTTAAGGGTAAAAGCAAGGGTAAGGGTAAGGGTAAGGGTAAGGGTAAGGGTAAGGGTAAGGGTAAGGGTAAGGGTAAGGGTAAGGGTAAGGGTAAGGGTAAGGGTAAGGGTAAGCTTAAGGGTAAAAGCAAGGGTAAGGGTAAGGGTAAGGGTAAGGGTAAGGGTTAGGGTAAGGGTAAAGGTAAGGGTAAGCCTAAGGGTAAAAGCAAGGGTAAGGGTAAGGGTAAGGGTAAGGGTAAGGGTAAGGGTAAGGGTAAGGGTAAGGGTAAGAGTAAGGGTAAGGGTAAGGGTAAGCTTAAGGGTAAAAGCAAGGGTAAGGGTAAGGGTAAGGGTAAGGGTAAGGGTAAGGGTAAGCCTAAGGGTAAAAGCAAGGGTAAGGGTAAGGTTAAGGGTAAGGGTAAGGGTAAGCTTAAGGGTAAAAGCAAGGGTAAGGGTAAGGGTAAGGGTAAGGGTAAGCTTAAGGGTAAAAGCAAGGGTAAGGGTAAGGGTGAGGGTAAGGGTAAGGGTAAGGGTAAGGGTAAAGGTAAGGGTAAGCCTAAGAGTAAAAGCAAGGGTAAGGGTAAGGGTAAGAGTAAGGGTAAGCTTAAGGGTAAAAGCAAGGTTAAGGGTAAGGGTAAGGGTAAGGGTAAGGGTAAGGGTAAGGGTAAGGGTAAGGGTAAGGGTAAGGGTAAGCTTAAGGGTAAAAGCAAGGGTAAGGGTAAGGGTAAGGGTAAGGGTAAGGGTAAAGGTAAGGGTAAGCCTAAGGGTAAAAGCAAGGCTAAGGGTAAGGGTAAGGGTAAGGGTAAGGGTAAGGGTAAGGGTAAGGGTAAGGGTAAGGGTAAGGGTAAGGGTGAGGGTAAGGGTAAGGGTAAGGGTAAGGGTAAGGGTAAGGGTAAGGGTAAGCTTAAGGGTAAAAGCAAGGGTAAGGGTAAGGGTAAGGGTAAGGGTAAGCCTAAGGGTAAAAGCAAGGGTAAGGGTAAGGGTAAGGGTAAGGGTAAGCTTAAGGGTAAAAGCAAGGGTAAGGGTAAGGGTAAGGGTAAGGGTAAGGGTAAGGGTAAGCTCAAGGGTAAAAGCAAGGGTAAGGGTAAGGGTAAGGGTAAGGGTAAAGGTAAGGGTAAGGGTAAAGGTAGGGGTAAGCCTAAGGGTAAAAGCAAGGGTAAGGGTAAGGGTAAGGGTAAGGGTAAGGGTAAGGGTAAGGGTAAGGGTAAGGGTAAGGGTAAGGGTAAGGGTAAGCTTAAGGGTAAAAGCAAGGGTAAGGGTAAGGGTAAGGGTAAGGGTAAGGGTAAGGGTAAGGGTAAGGGTAAGGGTAAGGGTAAGCTTAAGGGTAAGGGTAAGGGTAAGGGTAAGCTTAAGGGTAAAAGCAAGGGTAAGGGTAAGGGTAAGGGTAAGGGTAAGGGTAAGGGTAAGCTTAAGGGTTAAAGCAAGGGTAAGGGTAAGGGTAAGGGTAAGGGTAAGGGTAAGGGTAAGGGTAAGGGTAAGGGTAAGGGTAAGGGTAAGGGTAAGCTTAAGGGTAAGGGTAAGGGTAAGGGTAAGGGTAAGCTTAAGGGTAAAAGCAAGGGTAAGGGTAAGGGTAAGGGTAAGGGTAAGGGTAAGCTTAAGGGTAAGGGTAAGGGTAAGGGTAAGGGTAAGCTTAAGGGTAAAAGCAAGGGTAAGGTTAAGGGTAAGGGTAAGGGTAAGGGTAAGGGTAAGGGTAAGCTTAAGTTAAGGGTAAGGGTAAGGGTAAGGGTAAGCTTAAGGGTAAAAGCAAGGGTAAGGGTAAGGGTAAGGGTAAGGGTAAGGGTAAGGGTAAGGGTAAGGGTAAGGGTAAGGGTAAGGGTAAGGGTAAGGGTAAGGGTAAGCTTAAGGGTAAGGGTAAGGGTAAGGGTAAGCTTAAGGGTAAAAGCAAGGGTAAGGGTAAGGGTAAGGGTAAGGGTAAGGGTAAGCTAAAGGGTAAAAGCAAGGGTAAGGGTAAGGGTAAGGGTAAGGGTAAGGGTAAGGGTAAGGGTAAGGGTAAGGGTAAGGGTAAGGGTAAGGGTAAGCTTAAGGGTAAGGGTAAGGGTAAGGGTAAGCTTAAGGGTAAAAGCAAGGGTAAGGGTAAGGGTAAGGGTAAGGGTAAGGGTAAAGGTAAGGGTGAGCCTAAGGGTAAAAGCAAGGGTAAGGGTAAGGGTAAGGGTAAGGGTAAGGGTAAGGGTAAGGGTAAGGGTAAGGGTAAGGGTAAGTGTAAGGGTGAGGGTAAGGGTAAGGGTAAGGGTAAGGGTAAGCTTAAGGGTAAAAGCAAGGGTAAGGGTAAGGGTAAGGGTAAGGGTCAGGGTAAGGGTAAGGGTGAGGTTAAGGGTAAGGGTAAGGGTAAGCTTAAGGGTAAAAGCAAGGGTAAGGGTAAGGGTAAGGGTAAGGGTAAGGGTAAGGGTAAGGGTAAGGGTAAGGGTAAGGGTAAGCTTAAGGGTAAAAGCAAGGGTAAGGGTAAGGGTAAGGGTAAGGGTAAGGGTTAGGGTAAGGGTAAAGGTAAGGGTAAGCCTAAGGGTAAAAGCCAGGGTAAGGGTAAGGGTAAGGGTAAGGGTAAGGGTAAGGGTAAGGGTAAGGGTAAGGGTAAGGGTAAGAGTAAGGGTAAGGGTAAGGGTAAGCTTAAGGGTAAAAGCAAGGGTAAGGGTAAGGGTAAGGGTAAGGGTAAGCCTAAGGGTAAAAGCAAGGGTAAGGGTAAGGTTAAGGGTAAGGGTAAGGGTAAGCTTAAGGGTAAAAGCAAGGGTAAGGGTAAGGGTAAGGGTAAGGGTGAGGGTAAGCTTAAGGGTAAAAGCAAGGGTAAGGGTAAGGGTGAGGGTAAGGGTAAGGGTAAGGGTAAGGGTAAAGGTAAGGGTAAGCCTAAGAGTAAAAGCAAGGGTAAGGGTAAGGGTAAGGGTAAGGGTAAGGGTAAGGGTAAGCTTAAGGGTAAAAGCAAGGGTAAGGATAAGGGTAAGGGTAAGGGTAAGGGTAAGGGTAAGGGTAAGGGTAAGGGTAAGCTTAAGGGTAAAAGCAAGGGTAAGGGTAAGGGTAAGGGTAAGGGTAAGGGTAAGGGTAAGGGTAAGGGTAAGGGTAAGGGTAAGGGTAAGGGTAAGGGTAAGGGTAAGCTTAAGGGTAAAAGCAAGGGTAAGGGTTAGGGTAAGGGTAATGGTAAGGGTAAGGGTAAGGGTAAGCTTAAGGGTAAAAGCAAGGGTAAGGGTAAGGGTAAGGGTAAGGGTAAGGGTAAGGGTAAAGGTAAGGGTTAGCCTAAGGGTAAAAGCAAGGGTAAGGGTAAGGGTAAGGGTAAGGGTAAGGGTAAGGGTAAGGGTAAGGGTAAGGGTAAGGGTAAAGGTAAGGGTAAGGGTAAGGGTAAGGGTAAGCTTAAGGGTATAAGCAAGGGTAAGGGTAAGGGTAAGGGTAAGGGTGAGGGTAAGGGTAAGGGTAAGGGTAAGGGTAAGCTTAAGGGTAAAAGCAAGGGTAAGGGTAAGGGTAAGGGTAAGGGTAAGGGTAAGCTTAAGGGTAAAAGCAAGGGTAAGGGTAAGGGTAAGGGTAAGGGTAAGGGTAAGGGTAAGGGTAAGGGTAAGGGTAAGGGTAAGGGTAAGGGTAAGGGTAAGGGTAAAGGTAAGGTTAAGCCTAAGGGTAAAAGCAAGGGTAAGGGTAAGGGTAAGGGTAAGGGTAAGGGTAAGGATAAGGGTAAGGGTAAGGGTAAGGGTAAGGGTAAGGGTAAGGGTAAGGGTAAGGGTAAGGGTAAGGGTAAGGGTAAGGGTAAGCTTAAGGGTAAAAGCAAGGGTAAGGGTAAGGGTAAGGGTAAGGGTAAGCCTAAGGGTAAAAGCAAGGGTAAGGGTAAGGGTTAGGGTAAGGGTAAGCTTAAGGGTAAAAGCAAGGGTAAGGGTAAGGGTAAGGGTAAGGGTAAGGGTAAGGGTAAGGGTAAGCTTAAGGGTAAAAGCAAGGGTAAGGGTAAGGGTAAGGGTAAGGGTAAGGGTAAGGGTAAGGGTAAGGGTAAGGGTAAAGGTAAGGGTAAGCCTAAGGGTCAAAGCAAGGGTAAGGGTAAGGGTAAGGGTAAGGGTAAGGGTAAGGGTAAGCTTAAGGGTAAAAGCAAGGGTAAGGGTAAGGGTAAGGGTAAGGGTAAGGGTAAGGGTAAGGGTAAGGGTAAGGGTAAGGGTAAGCTTAAGGGTGAGGGTAAGGGTAAGGGTAAGGGTAAGCCTAAGGGTAAAAGCAAGGGTAAGTGTAAGGGTAAGGGTAAGGGTAAGGGTAAGCTTAAGGGTAAAAGCAAGGGTAAGGGTAAGGGTAAGGGTAAGGGTAAGGGTAAGGGTAAGGGTAAGCTTAAGGGTAAAAGCAAGGGTAAGGGTAAGGGTAAGGGTAAGGGTAAGGGTAAGGGTAAGGCTAAAGGTAAGGGTAAGCCTAAGGGTAAAAGCAAGGGTAAGGGTAAGGGTAAGGGTAAGGGTAAGGGTAAGGGTAAGGGTAAGGGTAAGGGTAAGGGTAAGGGTAAAGGTAAGGGTAAGGGTAAGCTTAAGGGTAAAAGCAAGGGTAAGGGTAAGGGTAAGGGTAAGGGTAAGGGTAAGAGTAAGGGTAAGGGTAAGGGTAAGCTAAAGGGTAAAAGCAAGGGTAAGGGTAAGGGTAAGGGTAAGGGTAAGGGTAAGGGTAAGGGTAAGGGTGAGGGTAAGGGTAAGGGTAAGCTTAAGGGTAAAAGCAAGGGTAAGGGTAAGGGTAAGGGTAAGGGTAAGGGTAAGGGTTAGGGTAAGGGTAAAGGTAAGGGTAAGCCTAAAAGTAAAAGCAAGGGTAAGGGTAAGGGTAAGGGTAAGGGTAAGGGTAAGGTTAAGGGTAAGGGTTAGGGTAAGGGTAAGGGTAAGGGTAAGGGTAAGCTTAAGGGTAAAAGCAAGGGTAAGGGTGAGGGTAAGGGTAAGGGTAAGGGTAAGGGTAAGGGTAAGCTTAAGGGTAAGGGTAAGGGTAAGGGTAAGGGTAAGCTTAAGGGTAAAAGCAAGGGTAAGGGTAAGGGTAAGGGTAAGGGTAAGGGTAAGCTTAAGGGTAAAAGCAAGGGTAAGGGTAAGGGTAAGGGTAAGGGTAAGGGTAAGGGTAAGCTTAAGGGTAAGGGTGAGGGTAAGGGTAAGGGTAAGCTTAAGGGTAAAAGCAAGGGTAAGGGTCAGGGTAAGGGTAAGTGTAAGGGTAAGGGTAAGGGTAAGGGTATGGGTGAGCTTAAGGGTAAAAGCAAGGGTAAGGGTAAGGTTAAGGGTAAGGGTAAGGGTAAGGGTAAGGGTAAGGGTTAGCTTAAGGGTAAAAGCAAGGGCAAGGGTAAGGGTAAGGTTAAGGGTAAGGGTAAGGGTAAGGGTAAGGGTAAGGGTAAGGGTTAGCTTAAGGGTAAAAGCAAGGGTAAGGGTAAGGGTAAGGGTAAGGGTAAGGGTAAGGGTAAGGGTAAGGGTAAGGGTAAGGGTAAGCTTAAGGGTAAAAGCAAGGGTAAGGGTAAGGGTAAGGGTAAGGGTAAGCCTAAGGGTAAAAGCAAGGGTAAGGGTAAGGGTAAGGGTAAGGGTAAGTGTAAGCTTAAGGGTAAAAGCAAGGGTAAGGGTAAGGGTAAGGGTAAGGGTAAGGGTAAGGGTAAGCTTAAGGGTAAAAGCAAGGGTGAGGGTAAGGGTAAGGGTAAGGGTAAGGGTAAGGGTAAGGGTAAGGGTAAGGGTAAGGGTAAGGGTAAGCTTAAGGGTAAAAGCAAGGGTAAGGGTAAGGGTAAGGGTAAGGGTAAGGGTAAGGGTAAGCTTAAGGGTAAAAGCAAGGGTAAGGGTAAGGGTAAGGGTAAGGGTAAGGGTAAGGGTAAAGGTAAGGGTAAGTCTAAGGGTAAAAGCAAGAGTAAGGGTAAGGGTAAGGGTAAGGGTAAGGGTAAGGGTAAGGGTAAGGGTAAGGGTAAGGGTAAGGGTAAGGGTAAGGGTAAGGGTAAGGGTAAGGGTAAGGGTAAGGGTTAGGGTAAGGGTAAGGGTAAGCTTAAGGGTAAAAGCAAGGGTAAGGGTAAGGGAAAGGGTAAGGGTAAGCCTAAGGGTAAAAGCAAGGGTAAGGGTAAGGGTAAGGGTAAGGGTAAGGGTAAGCTTAAGGGTAAAAGCAAGAGTAAGGGTAAGGGTAAGGGTAAGGGTAAGGGTAAGGGTAAGCTTAAGGGTAAAAGCAAGGGTAAGGGTAAAGGTCAGGGTAAGGGTAAGGGTAAGGGTAATGGTAAGGGTAAGGGTAAAGGTAAGGGTAAGCCTAAGGGTAAAAGCAAGGGTAAGGGTAAGGGTAAGGGTAAGGGTAAGGGTAAGGGTAAGGTTAAGGGTAAGGGTAAGGGTAAGCTTAAGGGTAAAAGCAAGGGTAAGGGTAAGGGTAAGGGTAAGGGTAAGGGTAAGGGTAAGGGTAAGGGTAAGGGTAAGGGTAAGGGTAAGGGTAAGGGTAAGGGTAAGGGTAAGGGTTAGCTTAAGGGTAAGGGTAAGGGTAAGGGTAAGGGTAAGCTTAAGGGTAAAAGCAAGGGTAAGGGTAAGGGTAAGGGTAAGGGTAAGCTAAAGGGTAAAAGCAAGGGTAAGGGTAAGGGTAAGGGTAAGGGTAAGGGTAAGGGTAAGGGTAAGGGTAAGGGTAAGCTTAAGGGTAAGGGTAAGGGTAAGGGTAAGGGTAAGCTTAAGGGTAAAAGCAAGGGTAAGGGTAAGGGTAAGGGTAAGGGTAAGGGTAAGGGTAAGGGTAAGGGTAAGCTTAAGGGTAAGGGTAAGGGTAAGGGTAAGGGTAAGCTTAAGGGTAAAAGCAAGGGTAAGGGTAAGGGTGAGGGTAAGGGTAAGGGTAAGGGTAAGGGTAAGGGTAAGCTTAAGGGTAAGGGTAAGGGTAAGGGTAAGGGTAAGCTTAAGGGTAAAAGCAAGGGTAAGGGTAAGGGTAAGGGTAAGGGTAAGGGTAAGGG
The DNA here is from genome assembly GCA_958510865.1 of Myrrha octodecimguttata. Classification (NCBI taxonomy): domain Eukaryota; kingdom Metazoa; phylum Arthropoda; class Insecta; order Coleoptera; family Coccinellidae; genus Myrrha; species Myrrha octodecimguttata. Next base: position 144,348 of record CAUEHS010000884.1, on the reverse strand, counting down.
TAAGGGTAAGGGTAAGGGTAAGGGTAAGGGTAAGGGTAAGGGTAAGGGTAAGGGAAAGCTTAAGGGTAAGGGTAAGGGTAAGGGTAAGCTTAAGGGTAAAAGCAAGGGTAAGGGTAAGGGTAAGGGTAAGCTTAAGGGTAAAAGCAAGGGTAAGGGTAAGGGTAAGGGTAAGGGTAAGGGTAAGGGTAAGGGTAAGGGTAAGGGTAAGGGTAAGGGTAAAGGTAAGGGTAAGGGTAAGCTTAAGGGTAAGGGTAAGGGTAGGGGTAAGGGTAAGCTTAAGGGTAAAAGCAAGGGTAAGGGTAAGGGTAAGGGTAAGGGTAAGGGTAAAGGTAAGGGTAAGCCTAAGGGTAAAAGCAAGGATAAGGGTAAGGGTAAGGGTAAGGGTAAGGGTAAGGGTAAGGGTAAGGGTAAGGGTAAGGGTAAGGGTAAGGGTAAGCTTAAGGGTAAAAGCAAGGGTAAGGGTAAGGGTAAGGGTAAGGGTAAGGGTAAGGGTAAGGGTAAGGGTAAGGGTAAGGGTAAGGGTAAGGGTAAGGGTAAGCTTAAGGGTAAAAGCAAGGGTTAGGGTAAGGGTAAGGGTAAGGGTAAGGGTAAGGGTAAGGGTAAGGGTAAGCTTAAGGGTAAAAGCAAGGGTAAGGGTAAGGGTAAGGGTAAGGGTAAGGGTTAGGGTAAGGGTAAAGGTAAGGGTAAGCCTAAGGGTAAAAGCAAGGGTAAGGGTAAGGGTAAGGGTAAGGGTAAGGGTAAGGGTAAGGGTAAGGGTAAGGGTAAGGGTAAGGGTAAGGGTAAGGGTAACGGTAAGGGTAAGAGTAAGGGTAAAGGTAAGGGTAAGCTTAAGGGTAAAAGCAAGGGTAAGGGTAAGGGTAAGGGTAAGGGTAAGCCTAAGGGTAAAAGCAAGGGTAAGGGTAAGGGTAAGGGTAAGGGTAAGGGTAAGCTTAAGGGTAAAAGCAAGGGTAAGGGTAAGGGTAAGGGTAAGGGTAAGGGTAAGGGTAAGGGTAAGGGTAAGCTTAAGGGTAAAAGCAAGGGTAAGGGTAAGGGTAAGGGTAAGGGTAAGGGTAAGGGTAAGGGTAAGGGTAAGGGTAAGGGTAAAGGTAAGGGTAAGCCTAAGGGTAAAAGCAAGGGTGAGGGTAAGGGTAAGGGTAAGGGTAAGGGTAAGGGTAAGGGTAAGCTTAAGGGTAAAAGCAAGGGTAAGGGTAAGGGTAAGGGTAAGGGTAAGGGTAAGGGTGAGGGTAAGGGTAAGCTTAAGGGTAAAAGCAAGGGTAAGGGTAAGGGTAAGGGTAAGGGTAAGGGTAAGGGTAAGGGTAAAGGTAAGGGTAAGCCTAAGGGTAAAAGCAAGGGTAAGGGTAAGGGTAAGGGTAAGGGTAAGAGTAAGGGTAAGGGTAAGGGTAAGGGTAAGCTTAAGGGTAAAAGCAAGGGTAAGGGTAAGGGTAAGGGTAAGGGTAAGCCTTAGGGTAAAAGCAAGGGTAAGGGTAAGGGTAAGGGTAAGGGTAAGTGTAAGCTTAAGGGTAAAAGCAAGGGTAAGGGTAAGGGTAAGGGTAAGGGTATGCTTAAGGGTAAAAGCAAGGGTGAGGGTAAGGGTAAGGGTAAGGGTAAGGGTAAGGGTAAGGGTAAGGGTAAGGGTAAGGGTAAGCTTAAGGGTAAAAGCAAGGGTAAAGGTAAGGGTAAGGGTAAGGGTAAGGGTAAGGGTAAGCTTAAGGGTAAAAGCAAGGGTAAGGGTAAGGGTAAGGGTAAGGGTAAGGGTAAAGGTAAGGGTAAGCCTAAGGGTAAAAGCAAGGGTAAGGGTAAGGGTAAGGGTAAGGGTAAGGGTTAGGGTAAGGGTAAGGGTAAGGGTAAGGGTAAGGGTAAGGGTAAGGGTAAGGGTAAGGGTAAGGGTAAGGGTAAGGGTAAGGGTAAGGGTAAGGGTAAGCTTAAGGGTAAAAGCAAGGGTAAGGGTAAGGGAAAGGGTAAGGGTAAGCCTAAGGGTAAAAGCAAGGGTAAGGGTAAGGGTAAGGGTAAGGGTAAGGGTAAGCTTAAGGGTAAAAGCAAGAGTAAGGGTAAGGGTAAGGGTAAGGGTAAGGGTAAGGGTAAGCTTAAGGGTAAGGGTAAGGGTAAGGGTAAGCTTAAGGGTAAAAGCAAGGGTAAGGGTAAGGGTAAGGGTAAGGGTAAGCTAAAGGGTAAAAGCAAGGGTAAGGGTAAGGGTAAGGGTAAGGGTAAGGGTAAGGGTAAGGGTAAGGGTAAGCTTAAGGGTAAGGGTAAGGGTAAGGGTAAGGGTAAGCTTAAGGGTAAAAGCAAGGGTAAGGGTAAGGGTAAGGGTAAGGGTAAGGGTCAGGGTAAGGGTAAGCTTAAGGGTAAGGGTAAGGGTAAGGGTAAGGGTAAGCTTAAGGGTAAAAGCAAGGGTAAGGGTAAGGGTGAGGGTAAGGGTAAGGGTAAGGGTAAGGGTAAGCTTAAGGGTAAGGGTAAGGGTAAGGGTAAGGGTAAGCTTAAGGGTAAAAGCAAGGGTAAGGGTAAGGGTAAGGGTAAGGGTAAGGGTAAGGGTAAGGGTAAGGGTAAGGGTAAGGGTAAGGGTAAGGGTAAGGGTAAGGGTAAGGGAAAGCTTAAGGGTAAGGGTAAGGGTAAGGGTAAGGGTAAGCTTAAGGGTAAAAGCAAGGGTAAGGGTAAGGGTAAGGGTAAGCTTAAGGGTAAAAGCAAGGGTAAGGGTAAGGGTAAGGGTAAGGGTAAGTGTAAGGGTAAGGGTAAGGGTAAGGGTAAGGGTAAGGGTAAGGGTAAGGGTAAGCTTAAGGGTAAGGGTAAGGGTAAGGGTGAGGGTAAGCTTAAGGTTTAAAGCAAGGGTAAGGGTAAGGGTAAGGGTAAGGGTAAGGGTAAAGGTAAGGGTAAGCCTAAGGGTAAAAGCAAGGATAAGGGTAAGGGTAAGGGTAAGGGTAAGGGTAAGGGTAAGGGTAAGGGTAAGGGTAAGGGTAAGGGTAAGGGTAAGGGTAAGCTTAAGGGTAAAAGCAAGGGTAAGGGTAAGGGTAAGGGTAAGGGTAAGGGTAAGGGTAAGGGTAAGGGTAAGGGTAAGGGTAAGTGTAAGGGTAAGGGTAAGGGTAAGCTTAAGGGTAAAAGCAAGGGTAAGGGTAAGGGTAAGGGTAAGGGTAAGGGTAAGGGTAAGGGTAAGCTTAAGGGTAAAAGCAAGGGTAAGGGTAAGGGTAAGGGTAAGGGTAAGGGTTAGGGTAAGGGTAAAGGTAAGGGTAAGCCTAAGGGTAAAAGCAAGGGTAAGGGTAAGGGTAAGGGTAAGGGTCAGGGTAAGGGTAAGGGTAAGGGTAAGGGTAAGAGTAAGGGTAAGGGTAAGGGTAAGCTTAAGGGTAAAAGCAAGGGTAAGGGTAAGGGTAAGGGTAAGGGTAAGCCTAAGGGTAAAAGCAAGGGTAAGGGTAAGGGTAAGGGTAAGGGTAAGGGTAAGCTTAAGGGTAAAAGCAAGGGTAAGGGTAAGGGTAAGGGTAAGGGTAAGGGTAAGGGTAAGCTTAAGGGTAAAAGCAAGGGTAAGGGTAAGGGTAAGGGTAAGGGTAAGGGTAAGGGTAAGGGTAAAGGTAAGGGTAAGCCTAAGGGTAAAAGCAAGGGTAAGGGTAAGGGTAAGGGTAAGGGTAAGGGTAAGCTTAAGGGTAAAAGCAAGGGTAAGGGTAAGGGTAAGGGTAAGGGTAAGGGTAAGGGTGAGGGTAAGGGTAAGCTTAAGGGTAAAAGCAAGGGTAAGGGTAAGGATAAGGGTAAGGGTAAGGGTAAGGGTAAGGGTAAGGGTAAGGGTAAGGGTAAGGGTAAGGGTAAGGGTAAAGGTAAGGGTAAGGGTAAGGGTAAGGGTAAGGGTAAGGGTAAGGGTAAGCTTAAGGGTAAAAGCAAGGGTAAGGGTTAGGGTAAGGGTAAGGGTAAGGGTAAAGGTAAGGGTAAGCTTAAGGGTAAAAGCAAGGGTAAGGGTAAGGGTAAGGGTAAGGGTAAGGGTAAGGGTAAGGGTAAGGGTAAGGGTAAGGGTAAGGGTAAGGGTAAGCTTAAGTGTAAAAGCAAGGGTAAGGGTAAGGGTAAGCTTAAGGGTAAAAGCAAGGGTAAGGGTAAGGGTAAGGGTAAGGGTAAGGGTTAGGGTAAGGGTAAAGGTAAGGGTAAGCCTAAGGGTAAAAGCAAGGGTAAGGGTAAGGGTAAGGGTAAGGGTAAGGGTAAGGGTAAGGGTAAGGGTAAGGGTAAGGGTAAGGGTAAGGGTAAGGGTAAGGGTAAGGGTAAGGGTAAGAGTAAGGGTAAGGGTAAGGGTAAGCTTAAGGGTAAAAGCAAGGGTAAGGGTAAGGGTAAGGGTAAGGGTAAGCCTAAGGGTAAAAGCAAGGGTAAGGGTAAGGGTAAGGGTAAGGGTAAGGGTAAGCTTAAGGGTAAAAGCAAGGGTAAGGGTAAGGGTAAGGGTAAGGGTAAGGGTAAGGGTAAGGGTAAGGGTAAGCTTAAGGGTAAGGGTAAGGGTAAGGGTAAGGGTAAGGGTAAGGGTAAGGGTAAGGGTAAGGGTAAGGGTAAAGGTAAGGGTAAGCCTAAGGGTAAAAGCAAGGGTAAGGGTAAGGGTAGGGGTAAGGGTAAGGGTAAGCTTAAGGGTAAAAGCAAGGGTAAGGGTAAGGGTAAGGGTAAGGGTAAGGGTAAGGGTAAGCTTAAGGGTAAAAGCAAGGGTAAGGGTAAGGGTAAGGGTAAGGGTAAGGGTAAGGGTAAGGGTAAGGGTAAGGGTAAGGGTAAGGGTAAGGGTAAGGGTAAGGGTAAGGGTAAGGGTAAGCTAAAGGGTAAAAGCAAGGGTAAGGGTTAGGGTAAGGGTAAGGGTAAGGGTAAGGGTAAGGGTAAGCTTAAGGGTAAAAGCAAGGGTAAGGGTAAGGGTAAGGGTAAGGGTAAGGGTAAGGGTAAGGCTAAGGGTAAGGGTAAGGGTAAGGGTAAGAGTAAAGGTAAGGGTAAGCCTAAGGTTAAAAGCAAGGGTAAGGGTAAGGGTAAGGGTAAGAGTAAGGGAAGGGTAAGGGTAAGGGTAAGGGTGAGGGTAAGGGTAAGGGTAAGGGTAAGGGTGAGGGTAAAGGTAAGGGTAAGCCTAAGGGTAAAAGCAAGGGTAAGGGTAAGGGTAAGGGTAAGGGTAAGGGTAAGGGTAAGGGTAAGGGTAAGGGTAAGGGTAAAGGTAAGGGTAAGCCTAAGGGTAAAAGCAAGGGTAAGGGTAAGGGTAAGGGTAAGGGTAAGGGTAAGGGTAAGGGTAAGGGTAAGGGTAAGGGTAAGTGTAAGGGTAAGCTTAAGGGTAAAAGCAAGGGTAAGGGTAAGGGTAAGGGTAAGGGTAAGCCTAAGGGTAAAAGCAAGGGTAAGGGTAAGGGTAAGGGTTAGGGTAAGGGTAAGCTTAAGGGTAAAAGCAAGGGTAAGGGTAAGGGTAAGGGTAAGGGTAAGGGTAAGGGTAAGGGTAAGGGTAAGGGTAAACCTTACCCTTACCCTTGCTTTTACCCTTAAGCTTACCCTTACCCTTACCCTTACCCTTACCCTTACCCTTACCCTTACCCTTACCCTTATCCTTACCCTTGCTTTTACCCTTAAGCTCACCCTTACCCTTACCCTTACCCTTACCCTTACCCTTACCCTTGCTTTTACTCTTAGGCTTACCCTTACCTTTATCCTTACCCTTACCCTTACCCTTACCCTCACCCTTACCCTTACCCTTGCTTTTACCCTTAAGCTTACCCTTACCCTTACCCTTACCCTTACCCTTACCCTTGCTTTTACCCTTAAGCTTACCCTTACCCTTACCCTTAACCTTACCCTTACCCTTGCTTTTACCCTTAGGCTTACCCTTACCTTTACCCTTACCCTTACCCTTGCTTTTACCCTTAAGCTTACCCTTACCCTTACCCTTACTCTTACCCTTACCCTTACCCTTACCCTTACCCTTACCCTTACCCTTACCCTTACCCTTACCCTTACCCTTACCCTTGCTTTTACCCTTAGGCTTACCCTTACCTTTACCCTTACCCTAACCCTTACCCTTACCCTTACCCTTACCCTTACCCTTGCTTTTACCCTTAAGCTTACCCTTACCCTTACCCTTACCCTTACCCTTACCCTTACCCTTACCCTTACCCTTACCCTTACCCTTACCCTTACCCTTACCGTTACCCTTACCCTTGCTTTTACCCTTAAGCTCACCCTTACCCTTACCCTTACCCTTACCCTTACCCTTACCCTTACCCTTACCCTTACCCTTACCCTTACCCTTACCCTTACCCTTACCCTTGCTTTTACCCTTAAGCTTACCCTTACCCTTACCCTTACCCTTACCCTTACCCTTACCCTTACCCTTACCCTTACCCTTACCCTTACCCTTACCCTTACCCTTACCCTTACCCTTACCCTTACCCTTACCCTTGCTTTTACCCTTAGGCTTACCCTTACCTTTACCCTTACCCTTACCCTTACCCTTACCCTTACCCTTGCTTTTACCCTTAAGCTTACCCTTACCCTTACCCTTACCCTTAAGCTTACCCTTACCCTTACCCTTACCCTTACCCTTACCCTTACCCTTACCCTTACCCTTACCCTTACCCTTACCCTTACCCTTACCCTTACCCTTACCCTTACCCTTGCTTTTACCCTTAAGCTTACCCTTACCCTTACCCTTACCCTTACCCTTACCCTTGCTTTTACCCTTAAGCTTACCCTTACCCTTACCCTTACCCTTAAGCTTACCCTTACCCTTACCCTTATTCTTACCCTTACCCTTACCCTTACCCTTACCCTTTTCCTTACCCTTACCCTTATCCTTACCCTTGCTTTTACCCTTAAGCTTACCCTTACCCTTACCCTTACCCTTACCCTTAAGCTTACCCTTACCCTTACCCTTACCCTTACCCTTACCCTTAACCTTACCCTTGCTTTTACCCTTAAGCTTACCCTTACCCTTACCCTTACCCTTACCCTTAAGCTTACCCTTACCCTTACCCTTACCCTTACCCTTACCCTTGCTTTTACCCTTAAGCTTACCCTTACCCTTACCCTTACCCTTACCCTTAAGCTTACCCTTACCCTTACTCTTACCCTTACCCTTACCCTTACCCTTACCCTTACCCTTGCTTTTACCCTTAAGCTTACCCTTACCCTTACCCTAAGTAAGGGTAAGGGTAAGGGTAAGGGTAAGGGTAAGGGTAAGGGTAAGGGTAAGGGTAAGGGTAAGGGTAAGGGTAAGGGTAAGGGTAAGGGTAAGCTTAAGGGTAAAAGCAAGGGTAAGGGTAAGGGTAAGGGTAAGGGTTAGGGTAAGGGTAAGGGTAAAGGTGAGGGTAAGCCTAAGGGTAAAAGCAAGGGTAAGGGTAAGGGTAAGGGTAAGGGTAAGGGTAAGGGTAAGGGTAAGGGTAAGCTTAAGGGTAAAAGCAAGGGTAAGGGTAAGGCTAAGGGTAAGGGTAAGGGTAAGGGTAAGGGTAAGCTTAAGGGTAAAAGCAAGGGTAAGGGTAAGGGTAAGGGTAAGGGTAAGGGTAAGGGTAAGGGTAAGGGTAAAGGTGAGGGTAAGCCTAAGGGTAAAAGCAAGGGTAAGGGTAAGGGTAAGGGTAAGGGTAAGGGTAAGGGTAAGGGTAAGGGTAGGGGTAAGAGTAAGGGTAAGGGTAAGCTTAAGGGTAAAAGCAAGGGTAAGGGTAAGGGTAAGGGTAAGGGTAAGGGTAAGGGTAAGCCCAAGGGTAAAAGCAAGGGTAAGGGTAAGGGTAAGGGTAAGGGTAAGGGTAAGGGTAAGGGTAAGGGTAAGGGTAAGGGTAAGGGTAAGGGTAAGGGTAAGGGTAAGGGTAAGGGTAAGGGTAAGGGTAAGGGTAAGGGTAAGGGTAAGGGTAAGGGTAAGGGTAAGGGTAAGGGTAAGGGTAAGGGTAAGGGTAAGGGTAAGCTTAAGGGTAAAAGCAAGGGTAAGGGTAAGGGTAAGGGTAAGGGTAAGGGTAATGGTAAGGGTAAAGGTAAGGGTAAGCCTAAGGGTAAAAGCAAGGGTAAGGGTAAGGGTAAGGGTAAGGGTAAGGGTAAGGGTAAGGGTAAGGGTAAGGGTAAGGGTAAGGGTAAGCTTAAGGGTAAAAGCAAGGGTAAGGGTAGGGGTAAGGGTAAGGGTAAGGGTAAGGGTAAGGGTAAGCTTAAGGGTAAGGGTAAGGGTAAGGGTAAGGGTAAGCTTAAGGGTAAAAGCAAGGGTAAGGGTAAGGGTAAGGGTAAGGGTAAGGGTAAGCTTAAGGGTAAAAGCAAGGGTAAGGGTGAGGGTAAGGGTAAGGGTAAGGGTAAGGGTAAGGGTAAGCTTAAGGGTAAGGGTAAGGGTAAGGGTAAGGGTAAGCTTAAGGGTAAAAGCAAGGGTAAGGGTAAGAGTAAGGGTAAGGGTAAGGGTAAGGGTAAGGGTAAGGGTAAGGGTGAGCTTAAGGGTAAAAGCAAGGGTAAGGGTAAGGGTAAGGGTAAGGGTAAGGGTAAGGGTAAGGGTAAGGGTAAGGGTAAGGGTAAGGGTAAGGGTAAGGGTAAGCTTAAGGGTAAAAGCAAGGGTAAGGGTAAGGGTAAGGGTAAGGGTAAGGGTAAGGGTAAGGGTAAGGGTAAGGGTAAGGGTAAGGGTAAAGCTAAGGGTAAGCCTAAGGGTAAAAGCAAGGGTAAGGGTAAGGGTAAGGGTAAGGGTAAGAGTAAGGGTAAGGGTAAGGGTAAGGGTAAGCTTAAGGGTAAAAGCAAGGGTAAGGGTAAGGGTAAGGGTAAGGGTAAGCCTAAGGGTAAAAGCAAGGGTAAGGGTAAGGGTAAGGGTAAGGGTAAGGGTAAGGGTAAGGGTAAGCTTAAGGGTAAAAGCAAGGGTGAGGGTAAGGGTAAGGGTAAGGGTAAGGGTAAGGGTAAGGGTAAGGGTAAGGGTAAGGGTAAGGGTAAGGGTAAGGGTAAGCTTAAGGGTAAAAGCAAGGGTAAGGGTAAGGGTAAGGGTAAGGGTAAGGGTAAGGGTAAGGGTAAGCTTAAGGGTAAAAGCAAGGGTAAGGGTAAGGGTAAGGGTAAGGGTAAGGGTAAGGGTAAAGGTAAGGGTAAGCCTAAGGGTAAAAGCAAGGGTAAGGTTAAGGGTAAGGGTAAGGGTAAGGGTAAGGGTAAGGGTAAGGGTAAGGGTAAGGGTAAGGGTAAGGGTAAGGGTAAGGGTAAGGGTAAGGGTAAGGGTAAGGGTAAGGGTAAGGGTAAGGGTAAGGGTAAGGGTAAGGGTAAGCTTAAGGGTAAAAGCAAGGGTAAGGGTAAGGGTAAGCCTAAGGGTAAAAGCAAGGGTAAGGGTAAGGGTAAGGGTAAGGGTAAGGGTAAGCTTAAGGCTAAAAGCAAGGGTAAGGGTAAGGGTAAGGGTAAGGGTAAGGGTAAGTGTAAGGGTAAGGGTAAGGGTAAGCTTAAGGGTAAAAGCAAGGGTAAGGGTAAGGGTAAGGGTAAGGGTAAGGGTAAGGGTAAAGGTAAGGGTAAGCCTAAGGGTAAAAGCAAGGGTAAGGGTAAGGGTAAGGGTAAGGGTAAGGGTAAGGGTAAGCTTAAAGGTAAAAGCAAGGGTAAGGGTAAGGGTAAGGGTAAGGGTAAGGGTAAGGGTAAGGGTAAGGGTAAGGGTAAGGGTAAGGGTAAGCTTAAGGGTAAGGGTAAGGGTAAGGGTAAGGGTAAGCTTAAGGGTAAAAGCAAGGTTAAGGGTAAGGGTAAGGGTAAGGGTAAGCTTAAGGGTAAAAGCAAGGGTAAGGGTAAGGGTAAGGGTAAGGGTAAGGGTAAGGGTAAGGGTAAGGGTAAGGGTAAGCTTAAGTGTAAGGGTAAGGGTAAGGGTAAGCTTAAGGGTAAAAGCAAGGGTAAGGGTAAGGGTAAAGGTAAGGGTAAGGGTAAGCTTAAGGGTAAGGGTAAGGTTAAGGGTAAGGGTAAGCTTAAGGGTAAAAGCAAGGGTAAGGTTAAGGGTAAGGGTAAGGGTAAGGGTAAGGGTAAGGGTAAGCTGAAGGGTAAGGGTAAGGGTAAGGGTAAGGGTAAGCTTAAGGGTAAAAGTGAGGGTAAGGGTAAGGGTAAGGGTAAGGGTAAGGGTAAGGGTAAGGGTAAGGGTAAGGGTAAGGGTAAGGGTAAGGGTAAGGGTAAGCTTAAGGGTAAGGGTAAGGGTAAGGGTAAGCTTAAGGGTAAAAGCAAGGGTAAGGGTAAGGGTAAGGGTAAGGGTAAGGGTAAGGGTAAGCTTAAGGGTAAAAGCAAGGGTAAGGGTAAGGGTAAGGGTAAGGGAAAGGGTAAGGTTAAGGGTAAGGGTAAGGGTAAGGGTAAGCTTAAGGGTAAGGGTAAGGGTAAGGGTAAGCTTAAGGGTAAAAGCAAGGGTAAGGGTAAGGGTAAGGGTAAGGGTGAGGGTAAAGGTAAGGGTAAGCCTAAGGGTAAAAGCAAGGGTAAGGGTAAGGGTAAGGGTAAGGGTAAGGGTAAGGGTAAGGGTAAGGGTAAGGGTAAGGGTAAGGGTAAGGGTAAGGGTAAGGGTAAGGGTAAGGGTAAGGGTAAGGGTAAGGGTAAGGGTAAGGGTAAGGGTAAGCTTAAGGGTAAAAGCAAGGGTAAGGGTAAGGGTAAGGGTAAGGGTAAGGGTAAGGGTAAGGGTAAGGGTAAGGGTAAGCTTAAGGGTAAAAGCAAGGGTAAGGGTAAGGGTAAGGGTAAGGGTAAGGGTAAGGGTAAGGGTAAGGGTAAGGGTAAGGGTAAGGGTAAGGGTAAGCTTAAGGGTAAAAGCAAGGGTAAGGGTAAGGGTAAGGGTAAGGGTAAGGGTTAGGGTAAGGGTAAAGGTAAGGGTAAGCCTAAGGGTAAAAGCAAGGGTAAGGGTAAGGGTAAGGGTAAGGGTAAGGGTAAGGGTAAGGGTAAGGGTAAGGGTAAGGGTAAGGGTAAGAGTAAGGGTAAGGGTAAGGGTAAGCTTAAGGGTAAAAGCAAGGGTAAGGGTAAGGGTAAGGGTAAGGGTAAGCCTAAGGGTAAAAGCAAGGGTAAGGGTAAGGTTAAGGGTAAGGGTAAGGGTAAGCTTAAGGGTAAAAGCAAGGGTAAGGGTAAGGGTAAGGGTAAGGGTAAGGGTAAGCTTAAGGGTAAAAGCAAGGGTAAGGGTAAGGGTAAAAGCAAGGGTAAGGATAAGGGTAAGGGTAAGGGTAAGGGTGAGGGTAAGCTTAAGGGTAAGGGTAAGGGTAAGGGTAAGCTTTAGGGTAAAAGCAAGGGTAAGGGTAAGGGTAAGGGTTAGGGTAAGGGTAAGGGTAAGGGTAAGCTTAAGGGTAAAAGCAAGGGTAAGGGTAAGGGTAAGGGTAAGGGTAAAGGTAAGGGTAAGCCTAAGGGTAAAAGCAAGGGTAAGGGTAAGGGTAAGGGTAAAGGTAAGGGTAAGGGTAAGGGTAAGGGTAAGGGTAAGGGAAAGGGTAAGGGTAAGGGTAAGGGTAAGGGTAAGGGTGAGGGTAAGGGTGAGGGTAAGGGTAAGCTTAAGGGTAAAAGCAAGGGTAAGGGTAAGGGTAAGGGTAAGCCTTACCCTTACCCTTACCCTTACCCTTGCTTTTACCCTTAAGCTTACCCTTACCCTTACCCTTACCCTTACCATTACCCTTGCTTTTACCCTTAGGCTTACCCTTACCCTTACCCTCACCCTTACCCTTGCTTTTACCCTTAAGCTTACCCTTACCATTACCCTTACCCTTACCCTTACCCTTACCCTTACCCTTACCCTTACCCTTACCCTTACCCTTACCCTTACCCTTACCCTTACCCTTGCTTTTACCCTTAGGCTTACCCTTACCTTTACCCTTACCCTTACCCTTACCCTTACCCTTACCCTTACCCTTACCCTTACCCTTGCTTTTACCCTTAAGCTTACCCTTACCCTTACCCTTACCCTTACCCTTACCCTTACCCTTACCCTTACTTTTACCCTTAAGCTTACCCTTACCCTTACCCTTACCCTTACCCTTACCCTTACCCTTACCCTTACCCTTACCCTTACCCTTACCCTTACCCTTACCCTTGCTTTTACCCTTAAGCTTACCCTTACCCTTACCCTTACCCTTACCCTTAAGCTTACCCTTACCCTCACCCTTACCCTTACCCTTACCCTTACCCTTACCCTTACCCTTACCCTTACCCTTACCCTTACCCTTACCCTTGCTTTTACCCTTAAGCTTACCCTTACCCTTACCCTTACCCTTGCTTTTACCCTTAAGCTTACCCTTACCCTTACCCTTACCCTTACCCTTAAGCTTACCCTTACCCTTACCCTTACCCTTACCCTTACCCTGACCCTTACCCTTACCCTTACCCTTACCCTTACCCTTACCCTTGCTTTTACCCTTAAGCTTACCGTTACCCTTACCCTTACCCTTACCCTTAAGCTTACCCTTACCCTTACCCTTACCCTTACCCTTACCCTTGCTTTTACCCTTAAGCTTACCCTTACCCTTACCCTTACCCTTACACTTAAGCTTACCCTTACCCTCACCCTTACCCTTACCCATACCCTTACCCTTACCCTTACCCTTGCTTTTACCCTTAAGCTTACCCTTACCCTTACCCTTACCCTTACCCTTAAGCTTACCCTTACCCTTACCCTTACCCTTACCCTTACCCTTACCCTTACCCTTACCCTTACCCTTACCCTTACCCTTACCCTTGCTTTTACCCTTAAGCTTACCCTTACCCTTACCCTTACCCTTACCCTTACCCTTGCTTTTACCCTTGAGCTTACCCTTACCCTTACCCTTACCCTTACCCTTAAGCTTACCCTTACCCTTACCCTTACCCTTACCCTTACCCTTACCCTTACCCTTACCCTTACCCTTACCCTTACCCTTGCTTTTACCCTTAAGCTTACCCTTACCCTTACCCTTACCCTTACCCTTACCCTTACCCTTACCCTTACCCTTACCCTTACCCTTACCCTTACCCTTACCCTTACCCTTACCCTTGCTTTTACCCTTAGGCTTACCCTTACCTTTACCCTTACCCTTACCCTTACCCTTACGCTTACCCTTACCCTTACCCTTACCCTTGCTTTTACCCTTAAGCTTACCCTTACCCTTACCCTTTCCCTTACCCTTACCCTTACCCTTGCTTTTACCTTTAAGCTTACCCTTACCCTTACCCTTACCCTTACCCTTACCCTTGCTTTTACCCTTAGGCTTACCCTTACCCTTACCCTTACCCTTACCCTTGCTTTTACCCTTAAGCTTACCCTTACCCTAACCCTTACCCTTACCCTTACCCTTACCCTTACCCTTACCCTTACCCTTACCCTTACCCTTACCCTTACCCTTACCTTTACCCTTACCCTTACCCTTACCCTTACCCTTACCCTTACCCTTACCCTTACCCTTACCCTTACCCTTGCTTTTACCCTTAAGCTTACCCTTACCCTTACCCTTACCCTTACCCTTACCCTTACCCTTACCCTTACCCTCACCCTTGCTTTTACCCTTAAGCTTACCCTTACCCTTACCCTTACCCTTACCCTTACCCTTACCCTTGCTTTTACCCTTAAGCTTACCCTTACCCTTACCCTTACCCTTACCCTTACCCTTGCTTTTACCCTTAGGCTCACCCTTACCCTTACCCTTACCCTTGCTTTTACCCTTAAGCTTACCCTTACCCTTACCCTTACCCTTAGGGTAAGCTTAAGGGTAAAAGCTTAAGTTACCCTTACCCTTACCCTTACCCTTACCCTTACCCTTACCCTTACCCTTACCCTTACCCTTGCTTTTACCCTGAGGCTTACCCTTACCTTTACCCTTACCCTTACCCTTACCCTAATCTTACCCTTACCCTTACCCTTACCCTTGCTTTTACCCTTAAGCTTACCCTTACCCTTACCCTTTCCCTTACCCTTACCCTTACCCTTACCCTTACCCTTGCTTTTACCCTTAGGCTTACCCTTACCCTTACCCTTACCCTTACCCTTGCTTTTACCCTTAAGCTTACCCTTACCCTTACCCTTACCCTTACCCTTACCCTTACCCTTACCCTTACCCTTACCCTTACCCTTACCCTTACCCTTACCTTTACCCTTACCCTTACCCTTACCCTTACCCTTACCCTTACCCTTACCCTTACCCTTACCCTTACCCTTACCCTTACCCTTGCTTTTACCCTTAAGCTTACCCTTACCCTTACCCTTACCCTTACCCTTACCCTTACCCTTACCCTCACCCTTGCTTTTACCCTTAAGCTTACCCTTACCCTTACCCTTACCCTTACCCTTACCCTTACCCTTGCTTTTACCCTTAAGCTTACCCTTACCCTTACCCTTACCCTTACCCTTACCCTTGCTTTTACCCTTAGGCTTACCCTTACCCTTACCCTTACCCTTACCCTTACCCTTGCTTTTACCCTTAAGCTTACCCTTACCCTTACCCTTACCCTTACTCTTACCCTTACCCTTACCCTTACCCTTACCCTTGCTTTTACCCTTAGGCTTACCCTTACCTTTACCCTTACCCTTTTCCTTACCCTTACCCTTACCCTTACCCTTACCCTTACCCTTACCCTTGCTTTTACCCTTAAGCTTACCCTTACCCTTACCCTTACCCTTACCCTTACCCTTACCCTTACCCCTACCCTTACCCTTACCCTCACCCTTGCTTTTACCCTTAAGCTTACCCTTACCCTTACACTTACCCTTACCCTTACCCTTACCCTTACCCTTACCCTTACCCTTACCCTTACCCTTGCTTTTACCCTTAAGCTTACCCTTACCCTTACCCTTACCCTTACCCTTAAGCTTACCCTTACCCTTACCCTTACCCTTACCCTTACCCTTACCCTTACCCTTGCTTTTACCCTTAAGCTTACCCTTACCCTTACCCTTACCCTTACCCTTACCCTTACCCTTACCCTTACCCTTACCCTTGCTTTTACCCTTACCCTTATCCTTACCCTTAAGCTTACCCTTACCCTTACCCTTACCCTTACCCTTACCCTTACCCTTACCCTTACCCTTACCCTTACCCTTACCCTTACCCTTACCCTTACCCTTACCCTTGCTTTTACCCTTAAGCTTACCCTTACCCTTACCCTTACACTTACCCTTACCCTTACCCTTACCCTTACCCTTACCCTTACCCTTACCCTTAACCTAACCCTTACCCTTACCCTTGCTTTTACCCTTAGGCTTACCCTTACCTTTACCCTTACCCTTACAATTACCCTTACCCTTACCCTTACCCTTACCCTTACCCTTGCTTTTACCCTTAAGCTTACCCTTACCCTTACCCTTACCCTTACCCTTACCCTTACCCTTACCCTTACCCTTACCCTTGCTTTTACCCTTAAGCTTACCCTTACCCTTACCCTTACCCTCACCCTTACCCTTACCCTTATCCTTGCTTTTACCCTTAAGCTTACCCTTACCCTTACCCTTACCCTTACCCTTACCCTTACCCTTACCCTTACCCTTGCTTTTACCCTTAAGCTTACCCTTACCCTTACCCTTACCCTTACCCTTACCCTTACCCTTACCCTTACCCTTACCCTTACCCTTACCCTTACCCTTACCCTTACCCTTACCCTTACCCTTGCTTTTACCCTTAGGCTTACCCTTACCTTTACCCTTACCCTTACCCTTACCCTTACCCTTACCCTTACCCTTGCTTTAACCCTTAAGCTTACCCTTACCCTCACCCTTACCCTTACCCTTACCCTTGCTTTTACCCTTAAGCTTACCCTTACCCTTACCCTCACCCTTACCCTTACCCTTGTTTTACCCTTAGGCTTACCCTTACCCTTACCCTTACCCTTACCCTTGCTTTTACCCTTAAGCTTACCCTTACCCTTACCCTTACCCTTACCCTTACCCTTACCCTTACCCTTACCCTTACCCTTACCTTTACCCTTACCCTTGCTTTTACCCTTAGGCTTACCCTAACCTTTACCCTTACCCTTACCCTTACCCTTACCCTTACCCTTACCCTTACCCTTGCTTTTACCCTTAAGCTTACCCTTACCCTTACCCTTACCCTTACCCTTACCCTTACCCTTACCCTTACCCTTACCCTTACCCTTGCTTTTACCCTTAAGCTTACCCTTACCCTTACCCTTACCCTCACCCTTACCCTTACCCTTATCCTTGCTTATACCCTTAAGCTTACCCTTACCCTTACCCTTACCCTTACCCTTACCCTTACCCTTACCCTAACCCTTACCCTTACCCTTGCTCTTACCCTTAGGCTTACCCTTACCTTTACCCTTACCCTTACCCTTACCCTTACCCTTGCTTTTACCCTCAAGCTTACCCTTACCCTTACCCTTACCCTTACCCTAACCCTTACCCTTGCTTTTACCCTTAAGCTTACCCTTACCCTTACCCTTACACTTACCCTTACCCTTACCCTTACCCTTACCCTTACCCTTACCCTTACCCTTACCCTTACCCTTACCCTTGCTTTTACCCTTAAGCTTACCCTTACCCTTACCCTTACCCTTACCCTTACCCTTAACCTTACCCTTACCCTTACCCTTGCTTTTACCCTAAGCAAGGGTAAGGGTAAGGGTAAGGGTAAGGGTAAGGGTAAGCTTAAGGTTAAAAGCAAGGGTGAGGGTAAGGGTGAGGGTAAGGGTAAGGGTAAGGGTAAGGGTAAGGGTAAGGGTAAGGGTAAGGGTAAGGGTAAGCTTAAGGGTAAAAGCAAGGGTAAGGGTAAGGGTAAGGGTAAGGGTAAGGGTAAGGGTAAGGGTAAGGGTAAAGGTAAGGGTAAGCCTAAGGGTAAAAGCAAGGGTAAGGGTAAGGGTAAGGGTAAGGGTAAGGGTAAGGGTAAGGGTAAGGGTAAGGGTAAGGGTAAGGGTAAGGGTAAGGGTAAGGGTAAGGGTAAGGGTAAGGGTAAGGGTAAGGGTAAGCTTAAGGGTAAAAGCAAGGGTAAGGGTAAGGGTAAGGGTAAGGGTAAGCCTAAGGGTAAAAGCAAGGGTAAGGGTAAGGGTAAGGGTAAGGGTAAGGGTAAGCTTAGGGGTAAAAGCAAGGGTAAGGGTAAGGGTAAGGGTAAGGGTAAGGGTAAGCTTAAGGGTAAAAGCAAGGGTAAGGGTAAGGGTAAGGGTAAGGGTAAGGGTAAGGGTAAGGGTAAGGGTAAGGGTAAGGGTAAGGGTAAGGGTAAGGGTAAGGGTAAGGGTAAGGGTAAGGGTAAGGGTAAGGGTAAGGGTAAGGGTAAGGGTAAGGGTAAGGGTAAGCTTAAGGGTAAAAGCAAGGGTAAGGGTAAGGGTAAGGGTAAGGGTAAGGGTAAGGGTAAGGGTAAGGGTAAGGGTAAGCTTAAGGGTAAAAGCAAGGGTAAGGGTAAGGGTAAGGGTAAGGGTAAGGGTAAGGGTAAGGGTAAGGGTAAGGGTAAGGGTAAGGGTAAGGGTAAGGGTAAGGGTAAGGGTAAGGGTAAGGGTAAGCTTTAGGGTAAAAGCAAGGGTAAGGGTAAGGGTAAGGGTAAGGGTAAGGGTAAGGGTAAGGGTAAGGGTAAGGGTAAGCTTTAGGGTAAAAGCAAGGGTAAGGGTAAGGGTAAGGGTAAGGGTAAGGGTAAGGGTAAGGGTAAGGGTAAGGGTAAGCTTAAGGGTAAAAGCAAGGGAAAGGGTAAGGGTAAAGGTAAGGGAAAGGGTAAGGGTAAGGGTAAGGGTAAGGGTAAGGGTAAGCTTAAGGGTAAAAGCAAGGGTAAGGGTAAGGGTAAGGGTAAGGGTAAGGGTAAGGGTAAGGGTAAGGGTGAGGGTGAAGGTAAGGGTAAGCCTAAGGGTAAAAGCAAGGGTAAGGGTAAGGGTAAGGGTAAGGGTAAGGGTAAGGGTAAGGGTAAGGGTAAGGGTAAGGGTAACGGTAGGGGTAAGCTCAAGGGTAAAAGCAAGGGTAAGGGTGAGGGTAATGGTAAGGGTAAGGGCACCCTTACCCTTACCCTTACCCTTACCCTTACCCTTGCTTTTACCCTTAGGCTTACCCTTACCCTTACCCTTACCCTTACCCTTGCTTTTACCCTTAAGCTTACCCTTACCCTTACCCTTACCCTTACCCTTACCCTTGCTTTTACTCTTAAGCTTACCCTTACCCTTACCCTTACCCTTACCCTTACCCTTACCCTTACCCTTACCCTTGCTTTTACCCTTAAGCTTACCCTTACCCTTACCCTTACCCTTACCCTCACCCTTACCCTTACCCTTACCCTTGCTTATACACTTAAGCTTACCCTTACCCTTACCCTTACCCTTACCCTTACCCTTACCCTTACCCTTACCCTTACCCTTACCCTTACTCTTACCCTTACCCTTACCCTTACCCTTACCCTTGCTTTTACCCTTAGGCTTAGCCTTACCTTTACCCTTACCCTTACCCTTACCCTTACCCTTACCCTTACCCTTACCCTTGCTTTTACCCTTAAGCTTACACTTACCCTTACCCTTACCCTTACCCTTACCCTAACCCTTACCCTTGCTTTCACCCTCAAGCTTACCCTTACCCTTACCCTTACCCTTACCCTTACCCTTACCCTTACCCTTACCCTTACCCTTACCCTTACCCTTACCCTTACCCTTGCTTTTACCCTTAAGCTTACCCTTACCCTTACCCTTACCCTTACCCTTACCCTTACCCTTACCCTTACCCTTACCCTTATCCTTACCCTTGCTTTTACCCTTAAGCTTACCCTTACCCTTACCCTTACCCTTACCCTTACCCTTACCCTTACCCTTACCCTTACCCTTACCCTTGCTTTTACTTCTAGGCTTACCCTTACCTTTACCCTTACCCTTACCCTTACCCTTACCCTCACCCTTACCCTTACCGTTGCTTATACCCTTAAGCTTACCCTTACCCTTACCCTTACCCTTACCCTTACCCTTGCTTTTACCCTTAAGCTTACCCTTACCCTTACCCTTAACCTTACCCTTACCCTTGCTTTTACCCTTAGGCTTACCCTTACCCTTACCCTTACCCTTACCCTTGCTTTTACCCTTAAGCTTACCCTTACCCTTACCCTTACTCTTACCCTTACCCTTACCCTTACCCTTACCCTTACCCTTACCCTTACCCTTACCCTTACCCTTACCCTTACCCTTACCCTTACCCTTACCCTTGCTTTTACCCTTAGGCTTACCCTTACCTTTACCCTTACCCTAACCCTTACCCTTACATTTACCCTTACCCTTACCCTTGCTTTTACCCTTAAGCTTACCCTTACCATTACCCTTACCCTTACCCTTACCCTTACCCTTACCCTTACCCTTACCCTTACCCTTACCCTTACCCTTACCCTTGCTTTTACCCTTAAGCTTACCCTTACCCTTACCCTTACCCTTACCCTTACCCTTACCCTTACCCTTACCCTTACCCTTGCTTTTACCCTTAAGCTTACCCTTACCCTTACCCTTACCCTTACCCTTACCCTTACCCTTACCCTTACCCTTACCCTTACCCTTACCCTTGCTTTTACCCTTAGGCTTACCCTTACCTTTACCCTTACCCTTACCCTTACCCTTACCCTTACCCTTGCTTTTACCCTTAAGCTTACCCTTACCCTTACCCTTACCCTTACCCTTACCCTTACCCTTACCCTTACCCTTACCCTTATCCTTACCCTTGCTTTTACCCTTAAGCTTACCCTTACCCTTACCCTTACCCTTACCCTTACCCTTACCCTTACCCTTACCCTTACCCTTGCTTTTACTCTTAGGCTTACCCTTACCTTTACCCTTACCCTTACCCTTACCCTTACCCCCACCCTTACCCTTACCCTTGCTTTTACCCTTAAGCTTACCCTCACCCTTACCCTTACCCTCACCCTTACCCTTGCTTTTACCCTTAAGCTTACCCTTACCCTTACCCTTAACCTTACCCTTACCCTTGCTTTTACCCTTAGGCTTACCCTTACCCTTACCCTTACCCTTACCCTTGCTTTTACCCTTAAGCTTACCCTAACCCTTACCCTTACTCTTACCCTTACCCTTACCCTTACCCTTACCCTTACCCTTACCCTTACCCTTACCCTTACCCTTACCCTTACCCTTACCCTTACCCTTACCCTTACCCTTACCCTTACCCTTGCTTTTACCCTTAAGCTTACCCTTACCCTTACCCTTACTCTTACCCTTACCCTTACCCTTACCCTTACCCTTACCCTTACCCTTACTCTTACCCTTACCCTTACCTTTACCCTTACCCTAACCCTTACCCTTACCCTTACCTTTACCCTTACCCTTGCTTTTACCCTTAAGCTTACCCTTACCATTACCCTTACCCTTACCCTTACCCTTACCCTTACCCTTACCCTTACCCTTACCCTTACCCTTACCCTTACCCTTACCCTTACCCTTGCTTTTACCCTTAAGCTTACCCTTACCCTTACCCTTACCCTTACCCTTACCCTTACCCTTACCCTTACCCTTGCTTTTACCCTTAAGCTTACCCTTACCCTTACCCTTACCCTTACCCTTACCCTTACCCTTACCCTTACCCTTACCCTTACCCTTACCCTTACCCTTACCCTTACCCTTGCTTTTACCCTTAGGCTTACCCTTACCTTTACCCTTACCCTTACCCTTACCCTTACCCTTACCCTTGCTTTTACCCTTAAGCTTACCCTTACCCTTACCCTTACCCTTAAGCTTACCCTTACCCTTGCCCTTACCCTTACCCTTACCCTTACCCTTACCCTTACCCTTACCCTTACCCTTACCCTTACCCTTACCCTTACCCTTACCCTTACCCTTACCCTTACCCTTACCCTTGCTTTTACCCTTAAGCTTACCCTTACCCTTACCCTTACCCTTACCCTTAAGCTTACCCTTACCCTTACCCATACCCTTACCCTTACCCTTAACCTTACCCTTGCTTTTACCCTTAAGCTTACCCTTACCCTTACCCTTACCCTTAAGCTTACCCTTACCCTTACCCTTACCCTTACCCTTACCCTTGCTTTTACCCTTAAGCTTACCCTTACCCTTACCCTTACCCTTACCCTTAAGCTTACCCTTACCCTTACCCTTACCCTCACCCTTACCCTTACCGTTACCCTTACCCTTGAACTTGCTTTTACCCTTAAGCTTACCCTTACCCTTACCCTTACCCTTACCCTTGCTTTTACCCTTAAGCTTACCCTTACCCTTACCCTTACCGTTACCCTTAAGCTTACCCTTACCCTTACCCTTACCCTTACCCTTACCCTTACCCTTACCCTTACCCTTACCCTTACCCTTGCTTTTACCCTTAAGCTTACCCTTACCCTTACCCTTACCCTTACCCTTACCCTTACCCTTACCCTTACCCTTACCCTTGCTTTTACCCTTAGGCTTACCCTTACCTTTACCCTTACCCTTACCCTTACCCTTACCCTTACCCTTACCCTTACCCTTACCCTTACCCTTGCTTTTACCCTTAAGCTTACCCTTACCCTTACCCTTACCCTTACCCTTACCCTTACCCTTACCCTTACCCTTGCTTTTACCCTTAAGCTTACCCTTACCCTTACCCTTACCCTTACCCTTACCCTTGCTTTTACCCTTAGGCTTACCCTTACCCTTACCCTTACCCTTACCCTTGCTTTTACCCTTAAGCTTACCCTTACCCTTACCCTTACCCTTACCCTTACCCTTACCCTTACCCTTACCCTTACCCTTACCCTTACCATTACCCTTACCCTTACCCTTACCCTTACCCTTACCCTTACCCTTACCCTTACCCTTACCCTTACCCTTACCCTTGCTTTTACCCTTAGGCTTACCCTTACCTTTACCCTTACCCTTACCCTTACCCTTACCCTTACCCTTGCTTTTACCCTTAAGCTTACCCTTACCCTTACCCTTACCCTTACCCTTACCCTTACCCTTACCCTTACCCTTACCCTTACCCTTACCCTTACCCTTGCTTTTACCCTTAAGCTTACCCTTACCCTTACCCTTACCCTTACCCTTACCCTTACCCTTACCCTTACCCTCACCCTTGCTTTTACCCTTAAGCTTACCCTTACCCTTACCCTTACCCTTACCCTTACCCTTACCCTTGCTTTTACCCTTAAGCTTACCCTTACCCTAACCCTTACCCTTATCCTTGCTTTTACCCTTAAGCTTACCCTTACCCTTACCCTTACCCTTACTCTTACCCTTACCCTTACCCTTACCCTTGCTTTTACCCTTAGGCTTAACCTTACCTTTACCTTTACCCTTACCGTTACCTATACCCTTACCCTTACCCTTACCCTTACCCTTACCCTTACCCTTGCTTTTACCCTTAAGCTTACCCTTACCCTTACCCTTACCCTTACCCTTACCCTTACCCTTACCCTTACCCTTACCCTTACCCTTACCCTTACCCTTGCTTTTACCCTTAAGCTCACCCTTACCCTTACCCTTACGCTTACCCTTACCCTTACCCTTACTCTTACCCTTACCCTTGCTTTTACCCTTAAGCTTACCCTTACCCTTACCCTTACCCTTACCCTTAAGCTTACCCTTACCCTTACCCTTACCCTTACCCTTACCCTTACCCTTACCCTTGCTTTTACCCTTAAGCTTACCCTTACCCTTACCCTTACCCTTACCCTTACCCTTGCTTTTACCCTTAAGCTTACCCTTACCCTTACCCTTACCCTTACCCTTAAGCTTACCCTTACCCTTACTCTTACCCTTACCCTTACCCTTGCTTTTACCCTTAAGCTTACCCTTACCCTTACCCTTACCCTTACCCTTACCCTTACCCTTACCCTTACCCTTACCCTTGCTTTTACCCTTAGGCTTACCCTTACCTTTACCCTTACCATTACCCTTACCCTTACCCTTTCCCTTACCCTTACCCTTACCCTTGCTTTTACCCTTAAGCTTACCCTTACCCTTACCCTTACCCTTACCCTTACCCTTACCCTTACCCTTGCCCTTACCCTTACCCTTACCCTTACCCTTACCCTTACCCTTACCCTTACCCTTACCCTTACCCTTACCCTTACCCTTACCCTTACCCTTGCTTTTACCCTTAAGCTTACCCTTACCCTTACCCTTACCCTTACCCTTACCCTTACCCTTGCTTTTACCCTTAAGCTTACCCTTACCCTTACTCTTACCCCTACCCTTACCCTTACCCTTACCCTTACCCTTACCCTTACCCTTACCCTTGCTTTTACCCTTAGGCTTACCCTCACCTTTACCCTTACCCTTACCCTTACCCTTACCCTTACCCTTACCCTTACCCTTACCCTTGCTTTTACCCTTAAGCTTACCCTTACCCTTACCCTTACCCTTACCCTTAGCTTTACCCTCACCCTTGCTTTTACCCTTAAGCTTACCCTTACCCTTACCCTTACCCTTACCCTTACCCTTACCCTTGCTTTTACCCTTAGGCTTACCCTTACCCTTACCCTTACCCTTACCCTTAAGCTTACCCTTACCCTTACCCTTACCCTTCCCTTACCCTTACCCTTACCCTTACCCTTACCCTTTCCCTTACCCTTACCCTTGCTTTTACCCTTAAGCTTACCCTTACCCTTACCCTTACCCTTACCCTTACCCTTACCCTTACCCTTACCCTTACCCTTACCCTTACCCTTACCCTTACCCTTACCCTTACTTAGGGTAAGGGTAAGGGTAAGCTTAAGGGTAAAAGCAAGGGTAAGGGTAAGGGTAAGGGTAAGGGTAAGGGTGAGGGTAAGGGTAAGCTTAAGGGTAAGGGTAAGGGTAAGGGTAAGCTTAAGGGTAAAAGCAAGGGTAAGGGTAAGGGTAAGGGTAAGGGTAAGGGTAAGCTTAAGGGTAAGGGTAAGGGTAAGGGTAAGGGTAAGCTTAAGGGTAAAAGCAAGGGTAAGGTTAAGGGTAAGGGTAAGGGTAAGGGTAAGGGTAAGGGTAAGCTTAAGGGTAAGGGTAAGGGTAAGGGTAAGGGTAAGCTTAAGGGTAAAAGCAAGGGTAAGGGTAAGGGTAAGGGTAAGGGTAAGGGTAAGGATAAGGGTAAGGGTAAGGGTAAGGGTAAGGGTAAGGGTAAGCTTAAGGGTAAGGGTAAGGGTAAGGGTAAGCTTAAGGGTAAAAGCAAGGGTAAGGGTAAGGGTAAGGGTAAGGGTAAGGGTAAGCTTAAGGGTAAAAGCAAGGGTAAGGGTAAGGGTAAGGGTAAGGGTAAGGGTAAGGGTAAGGGTAAGGGTAAGGGTAAGGGTAAGGGTAAGGGTAAGGGTAAGCTTAAGGGTAAGGGTAAGGGTAAGGGAAAGCTTAAGGGTAAAAGCAAGGGTAAGGGTAAGGGTAAGGGTAAGGGTAAGGGTAAAGGTAAGGGTAAGCCTAAGGGTAAAAGCAAGGGTAAGGGTAAGGGTAAGGGTAAGGGTAAGGGTAAGGGTAAGGGTAAGGGTAAGGGTAAGGGTAAGGGTAAGGGTAAGGGTAAGGGTAAGGGTAAGCTTAAGGGTAAAAGCAAGGGTAAGGGTAAGGGTAAAGGTAAGGGTAAGGGTAAGGGTAAGGGTAAGGGTAAGGGTAAGGGTGAGCTTAAGGGTAAAAGCAAGGGTAAGGGTAAGGGTAAGGGTAAGGGTAAGGGTAAGGGTAAGGGTAAGGGTAAGGGTAAGGGTAAGGGTAAGGGTAAGGGTAAGGGTAAGCTTAAGGGTAAAAGCAAGGGTAAGGGTAAGGGTAAGGGTAAGGGTAAGGGTTAGGGTAAGGGTAAAGGTAAGGGTAAGCCTAAGGGTAAAAGCAAGGGTAAGGGTAAGGGTAAGGGTAAGGGTAAGGGTAAGGGTAAGGGTAAGGGTAAGGGTAAGGGTAAGAGTAAGGGTAAGGGTAAGGGTAAGCTTAAGGGTAAAAGCAAGGGTAAGGGTAAGGGTAAGGGTAAGGGTAAGCCTAAGGGTAAAAGCAAGGGTAAGGGTAAGGTTAAGGGTAAGGGTAAGGGTAAGCTTAAGGGTAAAAGCAAGGGTAAGGGTAAGGGTAAGGGTAAGGGTAAGGGTAAGCTTAAGGGTAAAAGCAAGGGTAAGGGTAAGGGTGAGGGTAAGGGTAAGGGTAATGGTAAGGGTAAAGGTAAGGGTAAGCCTAAGAGTAAAAGCAAGGGTAAGGGTAAGGGTAAGGGTAAGGGTAAGGGTAAGGGTAAGGGTAAGGGTAAGGGTAAGGGTAAGCTTAAGGGTAAAAGCAAGGGTAAGGATAAGGGTAAGGGTAAGGGTAAGGGTAAGGGTAAGGGTAAGGGTAAGGGTAAGGGTAAGGGTAAGGGTAAGGGTAAGCTTAAGGGTAAAAGCAAGGGTAAGGGTAAGGGTAAGGGTAAGGGTAAGGGTAAGCTTACCCTTACCCTTACCCTTACCCTTACACTTACCCTTGCTTTTACCCTTAGGCTTACCCTTACCCTTACCCTTACCCTTACCCTTAAGCTTACCCTTACCCTTACCCTTACCCTTACCCTTACCCTTACCCTTACCCTTACCCTTACCCTTACCCTTACCCTTGCTTTTACCCTTAAGCTTACCCTTACCCTTACCCTTACCCTTACCCTTACCCTTACCCTTACCCTTGCTTTGACCCTTAGGCTTACCCTTACCTTCACCCTTACCCTTACCCTTACCCTTACCCTTACCCTTACCCTTACCCTTACCCTTGCTTTTACCCTTAAGCTTACCCTTACCCTTACCCTTACCCTTACCCTTACCCTTACCCTTACCCTTGCTTTTACCCTTAAGCTTACCCTTACCCTTACCCTTACCCTTACCCTTACCCTTACCCTTGCTTTTACCCTTAGGCTTACCCTTACCCTTACCCTTACCCTTACCCTTGCTTTTACCTTTAGGCTTAACCTTACCTTTACCCTTACCCTTACCCTTACCCTTACCCTTACCCTTACCCTCACCCTTACCCTTACCCTTACCCTTGCTTTTACCCTTAAGCTTACCCTTACCCTTACCCTTACCCTTACCCTTACCCTTACCCTTACCCTTACCCTTACCCTTGCTTTTACCCTTAAGCTTACCCTTACCCTTACCCTTACCCTTACCCTCACCCTTACCCTTACCCTTACCCTTGCTTATACCCTTAAGCTTACCCTTACCCTTACCCTTACCCTTACCCTCACCCTTACCCTTACCCTTACCCTTACCCTTACCCTTACCCTTACCCTTACCCTTACCCTTACCCTTGCTTTTACCCTTAGGCTTACCCTTACCTTTACCCTTACCCTTACCCTTACCCTTACCCTTACCCTTACCCTTGCTTTTACCCTTAAGCTTACCCTTACCCTTACCCTTACCCTTACCCTTACCCTAACCCTTACCCTTGCTTTTACCCTTAAGCTTACCCTTACCCTTACTCTTACCCTTACCCTTACCCTTACCCTTACCCTTACCCTTACCCTTACCCTTATCCTTACCCTTGCTTTTACCCTTAAGCTTACCCTTACCCTTACCCTTACCCTTACCCTTACCCTTAACCTTACCCTTACCCTTATCCTTACCCTTGCTTTTACCCTTAAGCTTACCCTTACCCTTACCCTTACCCTTACCCTTACCCTTACCCTTACCCTTACCCTTACCCTTACCCTTACCCTTACCCTTACCCTTGCTTTTACTCTTAGGCTTACCCTTACCTTTACCCTTACCCTTACCCTTACCCTTACCCTCACCCTTACCCTTACCCTTGCTTTTACCCTTAAGCTTACCCTTACCCTTACTCTTACCCTTACCCTTACCCTTGCTTTTACCCTTAAGCTTACCCTCACCCTTACCCTTAACCTTACCCTTACCCTTGCTTTTACCCTTAGGCTTACCCTTACCCTTACCCTTACCCTTACCCTTGCTTTTACCCTTAAGCTTACCCTTACCCTTACCCTTACTCTTACCCTTACCCTTACCCTTACCCTTACCCTTACCCTTACCCTTACCCTTACCTTTACCCTTACCCTTACCCTTGCTTTTACCCTTAGGCTTACCCTTACCTTTACCCTTACCCTAACCCTTACCCTTACCCTTACCCTTACCCTTACCCTTGCTTTTACCCTTAAGCTTACCCTTACCCTTACCCTTACCCTTACCCTTACCCTTACCCTTACCCTTACCCTTACTCTTACCCTTACCCTTACCCTTACCCTTACCCTTGCTTTTACCCTTAACCTTACCCTTACCCTTACCCTTACCCTTTCCCTTACCCTTACCCTTACCCTTACCCTTACCCTTACCCTTACCCTTGCTTTTACCCTCAAGCTTACCCTTACCCTTACCCTTACCCTTACCCTTACCCTTACCCTTACCCTTACCCTTACCCTTACCCTTACCCTTACCCTTACCCTTACCCTTACCCTTACCCTTACCCTTACCCTTGCTTTTACCCTTAGGCTTACCCTTACCTTTACCCTTACCCTTACCCTTACCCTTACCCTTGCTTTTACCCTTAAGCTTACCCTTACCCTTACCCTTACCCTTAAGCTTACCCTTACCCTTACCCTTACCCTTACCCTTACCCTTACCCTTACCCTTACCCTTACCCTTACCCTTGCTTTTACCCTTAAGCTTACGTTTACCCTTACCCTTACCCTTACCCTTAACCTTGCTTTTACCCTTAAGCTTACCCTTACCCTTACCCTTACCCTTAAGCTTACCCTTACCCTTACCCTTACCCTTACCCTTACCCTTACCCTTACCCTTACCCTTACCCTTACCCTTACCCTTACCCTTACCCTTACCCTTACCCTTACCCTTACCCTTACCCTTACCCTTACCCTTGCTTTTACCCTTAAGCTTACCCTTACCCTTACCCTTACCCTTACCCTTAAGCTTACCCTTACCCTTACCCTTACCCTTACCCTTACCCTTAACCTTACCCTTGCTTTTACCCTTAAGCTTACCCTTACCCTTACCCTTACCCTTACCCTTACCCTTAAGCTTACCCTTACCCTTACCCTTACCCTTACCCTTACCCTTGCTTTTACCCTTAAGCTTACCCTTACCCTTACCCTCACCCTTACCCTTAAGCTTACCCTTACCCTTACCCTTACCCTTACCCTTACCCTTACCCTTACCCTTACCCTTACCCTTACCCTTGCTTTTACCCTTAAGCTTACCCTTACCCTTACCCTAAGTAAGGGTAAGGGTAAGGGTAAGGGTGAGGGTAAGGGTAAGGGTAAGGGTAAGGGTAAGGGTAAGGGTAAGCTTAAGGGTAAAAGCAAGGGTAAGGGTAAGGGTAAGGGTAAGGGTAAGGGTAAGGGTAAGGGTAAGGGTAAGGGTAAGGGTAAGGGTAAGGGTAAGGGTAAGGGTAAGGGTAAGCTTAAGGGTAAGGGTAAGGGTAAGGGTAAGGGTAAGCCTAAGGGTAAAAGCAAGGGTAAGGGTAAGGGTAAGGGTAAGGGTAAGCTTAAGGGTAAAAGCAAGGGTAAGGGTAAGGCTAAGGGTAAGGGTTAGGGTAAGGGTAAGGGTAAGCTTAAGGGTAAAAGCAAGGGTAAGGGTAAGGGTAAGGGTAAGGGTAAGGGTAAGGGTAAGGGTAAGGGTAAAGGTGAGGGTAAGCCTAAGGGTAAAAGCAAGGGTAAGGGTAAGGGTAAGGGTAAGGGTAAGGGTAAGGGTAAGGGTAAGGGTAGGGGTAAGAGTAAGGGTAAGGGTAAGCTTAAGGGTAAAAGCAAGGGTAAGGGTAAGGGTAAGGGTAAGGGTAAGGGTAAGGGTAAGCTTAAGGGTAAAAGCAAGGGTAAGGGTAAGGGTAAGGGTAAGGGTAAGGGTAAGGGTAAATGTAAGGGTAAGGGTAAGGGTAAGGGTAAGGGTAAGGGTAAGGGTAAGGGTAAGGGTAAGGGTAAGGGTAAGGGTAAGGGTAAGGGTAAGGGTAAGGGTAAGGGTAAGGGTAAGGGTAAGGGTAAGCTTAAGGGTAAAAGCAAGGGTAAGGGTAAGGGTAAGGGTAAGGGTAAGGGTAAGGGTAAGCTTAAGGGTAAAAGCAAGGGTAAGGGTAAGGGTAAGGGTAAGGGTAAGGGTAAGGGTAATGGTAAGGGTAAAGGTAAGGGTAAGCCTAAGGGTAAAAGCAAAGGTAAGGGTAAGGGTAAGGTTAAGGGTAAGGGTAAGGGTAAGGGTAAGGGTAAGGGTAAGGGTAAGCTTAAGGGTAAAAGCAAGGGTAAGGGTAAGGGTAAGGGTAAGGGTAAGGGTAAGGGTAAGCGTAAGCTTAAGGGTAAGGGTAAGGGTAAGGGTAAGGGTAAGCTTAAGGGTAAAAGCAAGGGTAAGGGTAAGGGTAAGGGTAAGGGTAAGGGTAAGCTTAAGGGTAAAAGCAAGGGTAAGGGTAAGGGTAAGGGTAAGGGTAAGTGTAAGGGTAAGCTTAAGGGTAAGGGTAAGGGTAAGGGTAAGCTTAAGGGTAAAAGCAAGGGTAAGGGTAAGAGTAAGGGTAAGGGTAAGGGTAAGGGTAAGGGTAAGAGTAAGGGTGAGCTTAAGGGTAAAAGCAAGGGTAAGGGTAAGGGTAAGGGTAAGGGTAAGGGTAAGGGTAAGGGTAAGGGTAAGGGTAAGGGTAAGGGTAAGGGTAAGGGTAAGGGTAAGGGTAAGGGTAAGGGTAAGGGTAAGGGTAAGGGTAAGGGTAAGGGTAAGGGTAAGGGTAAGCTTAAGGGTAAAAGCAAGGGTAAGGGTAAGGGTAAGGGTAAGGGTAAGGGTAAGGGTAAGGGTAAGGGTAAGGGTAAAGGTAAGGGTAAGCCTAAGGGTAAAAGCAAGGGTAAGGGTAAGGGTAAGGGTAAGGGTAAGAGTAAGGGTAAGGGTAAGGGTAAGGGTAAGCTTAAGGGTAAAAGCAAGGGTAAGGGTAAGGGTAAGGGTAAGGGTAAGCCTAAGGGTAAAAGCAAGGGTAAGGGTAAGGGTAAGGGTAAGGAAAAGGGTAAGCTCAAGGGTAAAAGCAAGGGTAAGGGTAAGGGTAAGGGTTAGGGTAAGGGTAAGGGTAAGCTTAAGGGTATAAGCAAGGGTGAGGGTAAGGGTAAGGGTAAGGGTAAGGGTAAGGGTAAGGGTAAGGGTAAGGGTAAGGGTAAGGGTAATGGTGAGCTTAAGGGTAAAAGCAAGGGTAAGGGTAAGGGTAAGGGTAAGGGTAAGGGTAAGGGTAAGGGTAAGGGAAAGCTTAAGGGTAAAAGCAAGGGTAAGGGTAAGGGTAAGGCTAAGGGTAAGCCTAAGGGTAAAAGCAAGGGTAAGGGTAAGGGTAAGGGTAAGGGTAAGGGTAAGCTTAAGGGTAAAAGCAAGGGTAAGGGTAAGGGTAAGGGTAAGGGTAAGGGTAAGGGTAAGGGTAAGGGTAAGCTTAAGGGTAAAAGCAAGGGTAAGGGTAAGGGTAAGGGTAAGGGTAAGGGTAAGGGTAAGGGTAAGGGTAAAGGTAAGGGTAAGCCTAAGGGTAAAAGCAAGGGTAAGGGTAAGGGTAAGGGTAAGGGTAAGGGTAAGGGTAAGGGTAAGGGTAAGGGTAAGGTAAGGGTAAGGGTAAAAGCAAGGGTAAGGGTAAGGGTAAGGGTAAGGGTAAGGGTAAGGGTAAGGGTAAGGATAAGGGTAAGGGTAAGGGTAAGGGTAAGCTTAAGGGTAAGGGTAAGGGTAAGTTTAAGGGTAAGCTTAAGGGTAAAAGCAAGGGTAAGGGAAAGGGTAAGGGTAAGGGTAAGCTTAAGGGTAAAAGCAAGGGTAAGGGTAAGGGTAAGGGTAAGGGTAAGGGTAAGGGTAAGGGTAAGGGTAAGGGTAAGGGTAAGGGTAAGGGTAAGCTAAAGGGTAAGGGTAAGGCTAAGGGTAAGGGTAAGCTTAAGGGTAAAAGCAAGGGTAAGGGTAAGGGTAAGGGTAAGGGTAAGGGTAAGCTTAAGGGTAAGGGTAAGGGTAAGGGTAAGGGTAAGCTTAAGGGTAAAAGCAAGGGTAAGGTTAAGGGTAAGGGTAAGGGTAAGGGTAAGGGTAAGGGTAAGCTTAAGGGTAAGGGTAAGGGTAAGGGTAAGGGTAAGCTTAAGGGTAAAAGCAAGGGTAAGGGTAAGGGTAAGGGTAAGGGTAAGGGTAAGGGTAAGGGTAAGGGTAAAGGTAAGGGTAAGGGTAAGGGTAAGGGTAAGGGTAAGCTTAAGGGTAAGGGTAAGGGTAAGGGTAAGCTTAAGGGTAAAAGCAAGGGTAAGGGTAAGGGTAAGGGTAAGGGTAAGCTTAAGGGTAAAAGCAAGGGTAAGGGTAAGGGTTAGGGTAAGGGTAAGGGTAAGGGTAAGGGTAAGGGTAAGGGTAAGGGTAAGGGTAAGGGTAAGGGTAAGGGTAAGCTTAAGGGTAAGGGTAAGGGTAAGGGTAAGCTTAAGGGTAAAAGCAAGGGTAACGGTAAGGGTAAGGGTAAGGGTAAGGGTAAAGGTAAGGGTAAGCCTAAGGGTAAAAGCAAGGGTAAGGGTAAGGGTAAGGGTAAGGGTAAGGGTAAGGGTAAGGGTAAGGGTAAGGGTAAGGGTAAGGGTAAGGGTAAGCTTAAGGGTAAAAGCAAGGGTAAGGGTAAGGGTAAGGGTAAGGGTAAGGGTAAGGGTAAGGGTGAGCTTAAGGGTAAAAGCAAGGGTAAGGGTAAGGTTAAGGATAAGGGTAAGGGTAAGGGTAAGGGTAAGGGTAAGGGTAAGGGTAAGGGTAAGGGTAAGGGTAAGGGTAAGGGTAAGCTTAAGGGTAAAAGCAAGGGTAAGTGTAAGGGTAAGGGTAAGGGTAAGGGTTAGGGTAAGGGTAAAGGTAAGGGTGAGCCTAAGGGTAAAAGCAAGGGTAAGGGTAAGGATAAGGGTAAGGGTAAGGGTAAGGGTAAGGGTAAGGGTAAGGGTAAGGGTAAGGGTAAGAGTAAGGGTAAGGGTAAGGGTAAGCTTAAGGGTAAAAGCAAGGGTAAGGGTAAGGGTAAGGGTAAGGGTAAGCCTAAGGGTAAAAGCAAGGGTAAGGGTAAGGTTAAGGGTAAGGGTAAGGGTAAGCTTAAGGGTAAAAGCAAGGGTAAGGGTGAGGGTAAGGGTAAGGGTAAGGGTAAGCTTAAGGGTAAAAGCAAGGGTAAGGGTAAGGGTGAGGGTAAGGGTAAGGGTAAGGGTAAAGGTAAGGGTAAAGGTAAGGGTAAGCCTAAGAGTAAAAGCAAGGGTAAGGGTAAGGGTAAGGGTAAGGGTAAGGGTAAGGGTAAGGGTAAGGGTAAGGGTAAGGGTAAGGGTAAGCTTAAGGGTAAAAGCAAGGGTAAGGATAAGGGTAAGGGTAAGGGTAAGGGTAAGGGTAAGGGTAAGGGTAAGGGTAAGCTTAAGGGTAAAAGCAAGGGTAAGGGTAAGGGTAAGGGTAAGGGTAAGGGTAAGGGTAAGGGTAAGGGTAAGGGTAAGGGTAAGGGTAAGGGTAAGGGTAAGGGTAAGGGTAAGGGTAAGGGTAAGGGTAAGCTTAAGGGTAAAAGCAAGGGTAAGGGTTAGGGTAAGGGTAAGAGTAAGGGTAAGGGTAAGGGTAAGCTTAAGGGTAAAAGCAAGGGTAAGGGTAAGGGTAAGGGTAAGGGTAAGGGTAAGGGTAAGGGTAAAGGTAAGGGTAAGCCTAAGGGTAAAAGCAAGGGTAAGGGTAAGGGTAAGGGTAAGGGTAAGGGTAAGGGTAAGGGTAAGGGTAAGGGTAAGGGTAAGGGTAAGGGTAAGGGTAAGGGTAAGGGTAAGGGTAAGGGTAAGGGTAAGGGTAAGCTTAAGGGTATAAGCAAGTGTAAGGGTAAGGGTAAGGGTGAGGGTAAGGGTAAGGGTAAGGGTAAGGGTAAGCTTAAGGGTAAAAGCAAGGGTAAGGGTAAGGGTAAGGGTAAGGGTAAGGGTAAGGGTAAGGGTAAGGGTAAGGGTAAGCTTAAGGGTAAAAGCAAGGGTAAGGGTAAGGGTAAGGGTAAGGGTAAGGGTAAGGGTAAGGGTAAGGGTAAGGGTAAGGGTGAGGGTAAGGGTAAGAGTAAGGGTAAGGGTAAGGGTAAGGGTAAGGGTAAAGGTAAGGTTAAGCCTAAGGGTAAAAGCAAGGGTAAGGGTAAGGGTAAGGGTAAGGGTAAGGGTAAGGGTAAGGGTAAGGGTAAGGGTAAGGGTAAGGGTAAGGGTAAGCTTAAGGGTAAAAGCAAGGGTAAGGGTAAGGGTAAGGGTAAGGGTAAGCCTAAGGGTAAAAGCAAGGGTAAGGGTAAGGGTAAGGGTAAGGGTAAGGGTAAGCTTAAGGGTAAAAGCAAGGGTAAGGGTAAGGGTAAGGGTAAGGGTAAGGGTAAGGGTAAGGGTAAGGGTAAGCTTAAGGGTAAAAGCAAGGGTAAGGGTAAGGGTAAGGGTAAGGGTAAGGGTAAGGGTAAGGGTAAGGGTAAGGGTAAGGGTAAAGGTAAGGGTAAGCCTAAGGGTCAAAGCAAGGGTAAGGGTAAGGGTAAGGGTAAGGGTAAGGGTAAGGGTAAGAGTAAGGGTAAGGGTAAGCTTAAGGGTAAAAGCAAGGGTAAGGGTAAGGGTAAGGGTAAGGGTAAGGGTAAGGGTAAGGGTAAGGGTAAGGGTGAGGGTAAGGGTAAGGGTAAGGGTAAGGGTAAGCTTAAGGGTAAGGGTAAGGGTAAGGGTAAGGGTAAGCCTAAGGGTAAAAGCAAGGGTAAGTGTAAGGGTAAGGGTAAGGGTAAGGGTAAGCTTAAGGGTAAAAGCAAGGGTAAGGGTAAGGGTAAGGCTAAGGGTAAGGGTAAGGGTAAGGGTAAGGGTAAGCTTAAGGGTAAAAGCAAGGGTAAGGGTAAGGGTAAGGGTAAGGGTAAGGGTAAGGGTAAGGCTAAAGGTAAGGGTAAGCCTAAGGGTAAAAGCAAGGGTAAGGGTTAGGGTAAGGGTAAGAGTAAGGGTAAGGGTAAGGGTAAGGGTAAGGGTAAGGGTAAGGGTGAAGGTAAGGGTAAGGGTAAGCTTAAGGGTAAAAGCAAGGGTAAGGGTAAGGGTAAGGGTAAGGGTAAGAGTAAGGGTAAGGGTAAGGGTAAGCTTAAGGGTAAAAGCAAGGGTAAGGGTAAGGGTAAGGGTAAGGGTAAGGGTAAGGGTAAGGGTAAGGGTAAGGGTAAGGGTAAGGGTAAGCTTAAGGGTAAAAGCAAGGGTAAGGGTAAGGGTAAGGGTAAGGGTAAGGGTAAGGGTAAGGGTAAGGGTAAGGGTAAGCTTAAAGGTAAAAGCAAGGGTAAGGGTAAGGGTAAGGGTAAGGGTAAGGGTAAGGGTAAGGGTAATGGTAAGGGTAAAGGTAAGGGTAAGCCTAAGGGTAAAAGCAAGGGTAAGGGTAAGGGTAAGGGTAAGGGTAAGGGTAAGGCTAAGGGTAAGGGTTAGGGTAAGGGTAAGGGTAAGGGTAAGGGTAAGCTTAAGGGTAAAAGCAAGGGTAAGGGTAAGGGTAAGGGTAAGGGTAAGGGTAAGGGTAAGCTTAAGGGTAAGGGTAAGGGTAAGGGTAAGCTTAAGGGTAAAAGCAAGGGTAAGGGTAAGGGTAAGGGTAAGGGTAAGGGTAAGCTTAAGGGTAAAAGCAAGGGTAAGGGTAAGAGTAAGGGTAAGGGTAAGGGTAAGGGTAAGGGTAAGCTTAAGGGTAAGGGTAAGGGTAAGAGTAAGGGTAAGCTTAAGGGTAAAAGCAAGGGTAAGGGTCAGGGTAAGGGTAAGTGTAAGGGTAAGGGTAAGGGTAAGGGTAAGGGTGAGCTTAAGGGTAAAAGCAAGGGTAAGGGTAAGGTTAAGGGTAAGGGTAAGGGTAAGGGTAAGGGTAAGGGTAAGGGTAAGGGTAAGGGTTAGCTTAAGGGTAAAAGCAAGGGTAAGGGTAAGGGTAAGGGTAAGGGTAAGGGTAAGGGTAAGGGTAAGGGTAAGGGTAAGGGTAAAGGTAAGGGTAAGCCTAAGGGTAAAAGCAAGGGTAAGGGTAAGGGTAAGGGTAAGGGTAAGAGTAAGGGTAAGGGTAAGGGTAAGCTTAAGGGTAAAAGCAGGGGTAAGGGTAAGGGTAAGGGTAAGGGTAAGCCTAAGGGTAAAAGCAAGGGTAAGGGTAAGGGTAAGGGTAAGGGTAAGGGTAAGCTTAAGGGTAAAAGCAAGGGTAAGGGTAAGGGTAAGGGTAAGGGTAAGGGTAAGGGTAAGCTTAAGGGTAAAAGCAAGGGTGAGGGTAAGGGTAAGGGTAAGGGTAAGGGTAAGGGTAAGGGTAAGGGTAAGGGTAAGTTTAAGGGTAAAAGCAAGGGTAAGGGTAAGGGTAAGGGTAAGGGTAAGGGTAAGGGTAAGGGTAAGGTTAAGGGTAAGGGTAAGGGTAAGGGTAAGCTTAAGGGTAAAAGCAAGGGTAAGGGTAAGGGTAAGGGTAAGGGTAAAGGTAAGGGTAAGCCTAAGGGTAAAAGCAAGGGTAAGGGTAAGGGTAAGGGTAAGGGTAAGGGTAAGGGTTAGGGTAAGGGTAAGGGTAAGGGTAAGGGTAAGGGCAAGGGTAAGGGTAAGGGTAAGGGTAAGGGTAAGGGTAAGGGTAAGGGTAAGGGTAAGGGTAAGCTTAAGGGTAAAAGCAAGGGTAAGGGTAAGGGAAAGGGTAAGGGTAAGCCTTAGGGTAAAAGCAAGGGTAAGGGTAAGGGTAAGGGTAAGGGTAAGCTTAAGGGTAAAAGCAAGAGTAAGGGTAAGGGTAAGGGTAAGGGTAAGGGTAAGGGTAGGCTTAAGGGTAAAAGCAAGGGTAAGGGTAAAGGTAAGGGTAAGGGTAAGAGTAAGGGTAAGGGTAAGGGTAAGGGTAAGGGTAAGGGTAAAGGTAAGGGTAAGCCTAAGGGTAAAAGCAAGGGTAAGGGTAAGGGTAAGGGTAAGGGTAAGGTTAAGGGTAAGGGTAAGGGTAAGCTTAAGGGTAAAAGCAAGGGTAAGGGTAAGGGTAAGGGTAAGGGTAAGGGTAAGGGTAAGGGTAAGGGTAAGGGTAAGGGTAAGGGTAAGGGTAAGGGTAAGCTTAAGGGTAAGGGTAAGGGTAAGGGTAAGGGTAAGCTTAAGGGTAAAAGCAAGGGTAAGGGTAAGGGTAAGGGTAAGGGTAAGCTTAAGGGTAAAAGCAGGGGTAAGGGTAAGGTTAAGGGTAAGGGTAAGGGTAAGGGTAAGGGTAAGGGTAAGGGTAAGCTTAAGGGTAAAAGCAAGGGTAAGGGTAAGGGTAAGGGTAAGGGTAAGGGTAAGGGTAAGGGTAAGGGTAAGGGTAAGCTTAAGGGTAAAAGCAAGGGTAAGGGTAAGGGTAAGGGTAAGGGTAAGCCTAAGGGTAAAAGCAAGGGTAAGGGTAAGGTTAAGGGTAAGGGTAAGGGTAAGCTTAAGGGTAAAAGCAAGGGTAAGGGTGAGGGTAAGGGTAAGGGTAAGGGTAAGCTTAAGGGTAAAAGCAAGGGTAAGGGTAAGGGTGAGGGTAAGGGCAAGGGTAAGGGTAAGGGTAAGGGTAAAGGTAAGGGTAAGCCTAAGAGTAAAAGCAAGGGTAAGGGTAAGGGTAAGGGTAAGGGTAAGGGTAAGGGTAAGGGTAAGGGTAAGGGTAAGGGTAAGGGTGAGCTTAAGGGTAAAAGCAAGGGTAAGGATAAGGGTAAGGGTAAGGGTAAGGGTAAGGGTAAGGGTAAGGGTAAGGGTAAGGGTAAGGGTAAGGGTAAGCTTAAGGGTAAAAGCAAG
Source organism: Myrrha octodecimguttata (assembly GCA_958510865.1). NCBI lineage: Eukaryota > Metazoa > Arthropoda > Insecta > Coleoptera > Coccinellidae > Myrrha > Myrrha octodecimguttata. The sequence continues at coordinate 108,119 of CAUEHS010000884.1, read as the reverse complement.
GGTAAGGGTAGGGGTAAGGGTAAGGGTAAGGGTATGGGTAAGGGTAAGGGTAAGGGTAAGGGTAAGGGTAAGGCTAAGCTTAAGGGTAAAAGCAAGGGTAAGGGTTAGGGTAAGGGTAAGAGTAAGGGTAAGGGTAAGGGTAAGGGTAAGCTTAAGGGTAAAAGCAAGGGTAAGGGTAAGGGTAAGGGTAAGGGTAAGGGTAAGGGTAGGGGTAAAGGTAAGGGTAAGCCTAAGGGTAAAAGCAAGGGTAAGGGTGAGGGTAAGGGTAAGGGTAAGGGTAAGGGTAAGGGTAAGGGTAAGGGTAAGGGTAAGGGTAAGGGTAAGCTTAAGGGTATAAGCAAGTGTAAGGGTAAGGGTAAGGGTGAGGGTAAGGGTAAGGGTAAGGGTAAGGGTAAGCTTAAGGGTAAAAGCAAGGGTAAGGTTAAGGGTAAGGGTAAGGGTAAGGGTAAGGGTAAGCTTAAGGGTAAGGGTAAGGGTAAGGGTAAGGGTAAGCTTAAGGGTAAAAGCAAGGGTAAGGGTAAGGGTAAGGGTAAGGGTAAGGGTAAGGGTAAAGGTAAAGGTAAGGGTAAGGGTAAGGGTAAGGGTAAGGGTAAGCTTAAGGGTAAGGGTAAGGGTAAGGGTAAGCTTAAGGGTAAAAGCAAGGGTAAGGGTAAGGGTAAGGGTAAGGGTAAGGGTAAGCTTAAGGGTAAAAGCAAGGGTAAGGGTAAGGGTAAGGGTAAGGGTAAGGGTAAGGGTAAGGGTAAGGGTAAGGGTAAGGGTAAGGGTAAGGGTAAGGGTAAGGGTAAGGGTAAGGGTAAGGGTAAGGGTAAGGGTAAGGGTAAGCTTAAGGGTAAGGGTAAGGGTAAGGGTAAGCTTAAGGGTAAAAGCAAGGGTAAGGGTAAGGGTAAGGGTAAGGGTAAGGGTAAGGGTAAAGGTAAGGGTAAGCCTAAGGGTAAAAGCAAGGGTAAGGGTAAGGGTAAGGGTAAGGGTAAGGGTAAGGGTAAGGGTAAGGGTAAGGGTAAGGGTAAGGGTAAGGGTAAGGGTAAGGGTAAGGGTAAGCTTAAGGGTAAAAGCAAGGGTAAGGGTAAGGGTAAGGGTAAGGGTAAGGGTAAGGGTAAGGGTAAGGGTTAGGGGAAAGGGTAAGGGTGAGCTTAAGGGTAAAAGCAAGGGTAAGGGTAAGGGTAAGGGTAAGGGTAAGGGTAAGGGTAAGGGTAAGGGTAAGGGTAAGGGTAAGGGTAAGCTTAAGGGTAAAAGCAAGGGTAAGTGTAAGGGTAAGGGTAAGGGTAAGGGTTAGGGTAAGGGTAAAGGTAAGGGTAAGCCTAAGGGTAAAAGCAAGGGTAAGGGTAAGGGTAAGGGTAAGGGTAAGGGTAAGGGTAAGGGTAAGGGTAAGGGTAAGGGTAAGGGTAAGAGTAAGGGTAAGGGTAAGGGTAAGCTTAAGGGTAAAAGCAAGGGTAAGGGTAAGGGTAAGGGTAAGGGTAAGGGTAAGCCTAAGGGTAAAAGCAAGGGTAAGGGTAAGGTTAAGGGTAAGGGTAAGGGTAAGCTTAAGGGTAAAAGCAAGGGTAAGGGTGAGGGTAAGGGTAAGGGTAAGCTTAAGGGTAAAAGCAAGGGTAAGGGTAAGGGTAAGGGTAAGGGTAAGGGTAAGGGTAACGGTAAGGGTAAGGGTAAGGGTAAGGGTAAAGGTAAGGGTAAGCCTAAGAGTAAAAGCAAGGGTAAGGGTAAGGGTAAGGTTAAGGGTAAGGGTAACGGTAAGGGTAAGGGTAAGGGTAAGGGTAAGCTTAAGGGTAAAAGCAAGGGTAAGGATAAGGGTAAGGGTAAGGGTAAGGGTAAGGGTAAGGGTAAGCTTAAGGGTAAAAGCAAGGGTAAGGGTAAGGGTAAGGGTAAGGGTAAGGGTAAGGGTAAGGGTAAGGGTAAGGGTAAGGGTAAGGGTAAGGGTAAGCTTAAGGGTAAAAGCAAGGGTAAGGGTTAGGGTAAGGGTAAGAGTAAGGGTAAGGGTAAGGGTAAGCTTAAGGGTAAAAGCAAGGGTAAGGGTAAGGGTAAGGGTAAGGGTAAGGGTAAGGGTAAGGGTAAAGGTAAGGGTAAGCCTAAGGGTAAAAGCAAGGGTAAGGGTAAGGGTAAGGGTAAGGGTAAGGGTAAGGGTAAGGGTAAGGGTAAGGGTAAGGGTAAGGGTAAGGGTAAGCTTAAGGGTATAAGCAAGTGTAAGGGTAAGGGTAAGGGTGAGGGTAAGGGTAAGGGTAAGGGTAAGGGTAAGCTTAAGGGTAAAAGCAAGGGTAAGGGTAAGGGTAAGGGTAAGGGTAAGGGTAAGGGTAAGGGTAAGGGTAAGCTTAAGGGTAAAAGCAAGGGTAAGGGTAAGGGTAAGGGTAAGGGTAAGGGTAAGGGTAAGGGTAAGGGTAAGGGTAAGGGTAAGAGTAAGGGTAAGGGTAAGGGTAAGGGTAAGGGTAAAGGTAAGGTTAAGCCTAAGGGTAAAAGCAAGGGTAAGGGTAAGGGTAAGGGTAAGGGTAAGGGTAAGGGTAAGGGTAAGGGTAAGGGTAAGGGTAAGGGTAAGGGTAAGGGTAAGGGTAAGGGTAAGCTTAAGGGTAAAAGCAAGGGTAAGGGTAAGGGTAAGGGTAAGGGTAAGCCTAAGGGTAAAAGCAAGGGTAAGGGTAAGGGTAAGGGTAAGGGTAAGGGTAAGCTTAAGGGTAAAAGCAAGGGTAAGGGTAAGGGTAAGGGTAAGGGTAAGGGTAAGGGTAAGGGTAAGCTTAAGGGTAAAAGCAAGGGTAAGGGTAAGGGTAAGGGTAAGGGTAAGGGTAAGGGTAAGGGTAAGGGTAAAGGTAAGGGTAAGCCTAAGGGTCAAAGCAAGGGTAAGGGTAAGGGTAAGGGTAAGGGTAAGGGTAAGAGTAAGGGTAAGGGTTAGGGTAAGCTTAAGGGTAAAAGCAAGGGTAAGGGTAAGGGTAAGGGTAAGGGTAAGGGTAAGTGTAAGGGTAAGGGTGAGGGTAAGGGTAAGGGTAAGGGTAAGGGTAAGCTTAAGGGTAAGGGTAAGGGTAAGGGTAAGGGTAAGCCTAAGGGTAAAAGCAAGGGTAAGTGTAAGGGTAAGGGTAAGGGTAAGGGTAAGCTTAAGGGTAAAAGCAAGGGTAAGGGTAAGGGTAAGGGTAAGGGTAAGGGTAAGGGTAAGGGTAAGGGTAAGCTTAAGGGTAAAAGCAAGGGTAAGGGTAAGGGTAAGGGTAAGGGTAAGGGTAAGGGTAAGGCTAAAGGTAAGGGTAAGCCTAAGGGTAAAAGCAAGGGTAAGGGTAAGGGTAAGGGTAAGAGTAAGGGTAAGGGTAAGGGTAAGGGTAAGGGTAAGGGTAAGGGTAAGGGTAAGCTTAAGGGTAAAAGCAAGGGTAAGGGTAAGGGTAAGGGTAAGGGTAAGAGTAAGGGTAAGGGTAAGGGTAAGCTTAAGGGTAAAAGCAAGGGTAAGGGTAAGGGTAAGGGTAAGGGTAAGGGTAAGGGTAAGGGTAAGGGTAAGGGTAAGGGTAAGGGTAAGGGTAAGGGTAAGGGTAAGGGTGAGGGTAAGGGTAAGCTTAAGGGTAAAAGCAAGGGTGAGGGTAAGGGTAAGGGTAAGGGTAAGGGTAAGGGTAAGGGTAAGGGTAAGGGTAAGGGTAAGGGTAAGGGTAAGCTTAAGGGTAAAAGCAAGGGTAAGGGTAAGGGTAAGGGTAAGGGTAAGGGTAAGGGTAAGGGTAAGGGTAATGGTAAGGGTAAAGGTAAGGGTAAGCCTAAGGGTAAAAGCAAGGGTAAGGGTAAGGGTAAGGGTAAGGGTAAGGGTAAGGCTAAGGGTAAGGGTTAGGGTAAGGGTAAGGGTAAGGGTAAGGGTAAGCTTAAGGGTAAAAGCAAGGGTAAGGGTAAGGGTAAGGGTAAGGGTAAGGGTAAGCTTAAGGGTAAGGGTAAGGGTAAGGGTAAGCTTAAGGGTAAAAGCAAGGGTAAGGGTAAGGGTAAGGGTAAGGGTAAGGGTAAGCTTAAGGGTAAAAGCAAGGGTAAGGGTAAGGGTAAGGGTAAGGGTAAGGGTAAGGGTAAGGGTGAGCTTAAGGGTAAGGGTAAGGGTAAGAGTAAGGGTAAGCTTAAGGGTAAAAGCAAGGGTAAGGGTCAGGGTAAGGGTAAGTGTAAGGGTAAGGGTAAGGGTAAGGGTAAGGGTGAGCTTAAGGGTAAAAGCAAGGGTAAGGGTAAGGTTAAGGGTAAGGGTAAGGGTAAGGGTAAGGGTAAGGGTAAGGGTTAGCTTAAGGGTAAAAGCAAGGGTAAAAGTAAGGGTAAGGGTAAGGGTAAGGGTAAGGGTAAGGGTAAGGGTAAGGGTAAAGGTAAGGGTAAGCCTAAGGGTAAAAGCAAGGGTAAGGGTAAGGGTAAGGGTAAGGGTAAGAGTAAGGGTAAGGGTAAGGGTAAGCTTAAGGGTAAAAGCAGGGGTAAGGGTAAGGGTAAGGGTAAGGGTAAGCCTAAGGGTAAAAGCAAGGGTAAGGGTAAGGGTAAGGGTAAGGGTAAGGGTAAGCTTAAGGGTAAAAGCAAGGGTAAGGGTAAGGGTGAGGGTAAGGGTAAGGGTAAGGGTAAGCTTAAGGGTAAAAGCAAGGGTGAGGGTAAGGGTAAGGGTAAGGGTAAGGGTAAGGGTAAGGGTAAGGGTAAGTGTAAGTTTAAGGGTAAAAGCAAGGGTAAGGGTAAGGGTAAGGGTAAGGGTAAGGGTAAGGGTAAGGGTAAGGGTAAGGGTAAGGGTAAGGGTAAGGGTAAGGGTAAGGGTAAGGGTAAGGGTAAGGGTAAGGGTAAGGGTAAGGGTAAGCTTAAGGGTAAAAGCAAGGGTAAGGGTAAGGGTAAGGGTAAGGGTAAGGGTAAAGGTAAGGGTAAGCCTAAGGGTAAAAGCAAGGGTAAGGGTAAGGGTAAGGGTAAGGGTAAGGGTTAGGGTAAGGGTAAGGGTAAGGGTAAGGGTAAGGGTAAGGGTAAGGGTAAGGGTAAGGGTAAGGGTAAGGGTAAGGGTAAGGGTAAGGGTAAGCTTAAGGGTAAAAGCAAGGGTAAGGGTAAGGGAAAGGGTAAGGGTAAGCCTAAGGGTAAAAGCAAGGGTAAGGGTAAGGGTAAGGGTAAGGGTAAGGGTAAGCTTAAGGGTAAAAGCAAGAGTAAGGGTAAGGGTAAGGGTAAGGGTAAGGGTAAGGGTAAGCTTAAGGGTAAAAGCAAGGGTAAGGGTAAAGGTAAGGGTAAGGGTAAGGGTAAGGGTAAGGGTAAGGGTAAGGGTAAGGGTAAGGGTAAGGGTAAAGGTAAGGGTAAGCATAAGGGTAAAAGCAAGGGTAAGGCTAAGGGTAAGGGTAAGGGTAAGGGTAAGGTTAAGGGTAAGGGTAAGGGTAAGCTTAAGGGTAAAAGCAAGGGTAAGGGTAAGGGTAAGGGTAAGGGTAAGGGTAAGGGTAAGGGTAAGGGTAAGGGTAAGGGTAAGCTTAAGGGTAAGGGTAAGGGTGAGGGTAAGGGTAAGCTTAAGGGTAAAAGCAAGGGTAAGGGTAAGGGTAAGGGTAAGGGTAAGCTTAAGGGTAAAAGCAAGGGTAAGGGTAAGGGTAAGGGTAAGGGTAAGGGTAAGGGTAAGGGTAAGGGTAAGGGTAAGGGTAAGGGTAAGGGTAAGCTTAAGGGTAAAAGCAAGGGTAAGGGTAAGGGTAAGGGTAAGGGTAAGGGTAAGGGTAAGGGTAAGGGTAAGGGTAAGGGTAAGGGTAAGGGTAAGGGTAAGCTTAAGGGTAAAAGCAAGGGTAAGGGTAAGGGTAAGGGTAAGGGTAAGCCTAAGGGTAAAAGCAAGGGTAAGGGTAAGGTTAAGGGTAAGGGTAAGGGTAAGCTTAAGGGTAAAAGCAAGGGTAAGGGTGAGGGTAAGGGTAAGGGTAAGGGTAAGCTTAAGGGTAAAAGCAAGGGTAAGGGTAAGGGTGAGGGTAAGGGTAAGGGTAAGGGTAAGGGTAAGGGTAAAGGTAAGGGTAAGCCTAAGAGTAAAAGCAAGGGTAAGGGTAAGGGTAAGGGTAAGGGTAGGGGTAAGAGTAAGGGTAAGGGTAAGGGTAAGGGTAAGCTTAAGGGTAAAAGCAAGGGTAAGGATAAGGGTAAGGGTAAGGGTAAGGGTAAGGGTAAGGGTAAGGGTAAGGGTAAGCTTAAGGGTAAAAGCAAGGGTAAGGGTAAGGGTAAGGGTAAGGGTAAGGGTAAGGGTAAGGGTAAGGGTAAGGGTAAGGGTAAGGGTAAGGGTAAGGGTAAGGGTAAGCTTAAGGGTAAAAGCCAGGGTAAGGGTTAGGGTAAGGGTAAGTGTAAGGGTAAGGGTAAGGGTAAGCTTAAGGGTAAAAGCAAGGGTAAGGGTAAGGGTAAGGGTAAGGGTAAGGGTAAGGGTAAAGGTAAGGGTAAGCCTAAGGGTAAAAGCAAGGGTAAGGGTAAGGGTAAGGGTAAGGGTAAGGGTAAGGGTAAGGGTAAGGGTAAGGGTAAGGGTAAGGGTAAGGGTAAGGGTAAGCTTAAGGGTATAAGCAAGTGTAAGGGTAAGGGTAAGGGTGAGGGTAAGGGTAAGGGTAAGGGTAAGGGTAAGCTTAAGGGTAAAAGCAAGGGTAAGGGTAAGGGTAAGGGTAAGGGTAAGGGTAAGGGTAAGGGTAAGGGTAAGGGTAAGGGTAAGCTTAAGGGTAAAAGCAAGGGTAAGGGTAAGGGTAAGGGTAAGGGTAAGGGTAAGGGTAAGGGTAAGAGTAAGGGTAAGGGTAAGGGTAAGGGTAAGGGTAAGGGTAAAGGTAAGGTTAAGCCTAAGGGTAAAAGCAAGGGTGAGGGTAAGGGTAAGGGTAAGGGTAAGGGTAAGGGTAAGGGTAAGGGTAAGGGTAAGGGTAAGGGTAAGGGTAAGGGTAAGGGTAAGGGTAAGGGTAAGGGTAAGGGTAAGCTTAAGGGTAAAAGCAAGGGTAAGGGTAAGGGTAAGGGTAAGGGTAAGCCTAAGGGTAAAAGCAAGGGTAAGGGTAAGGGTAAGGGTAAGGGTAAGGGTAAGCTTAAGGGTAAAAGCAAGGGTAAGGGTAAGGGTAAGGGTAAGGGTAAGGGTAAGGGTAAGGGTAAGCTTAAGGGTAAAAGCAAGGGTAAGGGTAAGGGTAAGGGTAAGGGTAAGGGTAAGGGTAAGGGTAAGGGTAAGGGTAAAGGTAAGGGTACGCCTAAGGGTCAAAGCAAGGGTAATGGTAAGGGTAAGGGTAAGGGTAAGGGTAAGAGTAAGGGTAAGGGTAAGGGTAAGCTTAAGGATAAAAGCAAGGGTAAGGGTAAGGGTAAGGGTAAGGGTAAGGGTAAGGGTAAGGGTAAGGGTAAGGGTGAGGGTAAGGGTAAGGGTAAGGGTAAGGGTAAGCTTAAGGGTAAGGGTAAGGGTAAGGGTAAGGGTAAGCCTAAGGGTAAAAGCAAGGGTAGGTGTAAGGGTAAGGGTAAGGGTAAGGGTAAGCTTAAGGGTAAAAGCAAGGGTAAGGGTAAGGGTAAGGGTAAGGGTAAGGGTAAGGGTAAGGGTAAGGGTAAGGGTAAGCTTAAGGGTAAAAGCAAGGGTAAGGGTAAGGGTAAGGGTAAGGGTAAGGGTAAGGGTAAGGCTAAAGGTAAGGGTTAGCCTAAGGGTAAAAGCAAGGGTAAGGGTAAGGGTAAGGGTAAGAGTAAGGGTAAGGGTAAGGGTAAGGGTAAGGGTAAGGGTAAGGGTAAAGGTAAGGGTCAGGGTAAGCTTAAGGGTAAAAGCAAGGGTAAGGGTAAGGGTAAGGGTAAGGGTAAGAGTAAGGGTAAGGGTAAGGGTAAGCTTAAGGGTAAAATCAAGGGTAAGGGTAAGGGTAAGGGTAAGGGTAAGGGTAAGGGTAAGGGTAAGGGTAAGGGTAAGGGTAAGGGTAAGGGTAAGGGTAAGGGTAAGGGTAAGGGTAAGGGTAAGGGTAAGGGTAAGCTTAAGGGTAAAAGCAAGGGTAAGGGTAAGGGTAAGGGTAAGGGTAAGGGTAAGGGTAAGGGTAAGGGTAAGGGTAAGGGTAAGGGTAAGGGTAAGCTTAAGGGTAAAAGCAAGGGTAAGGGTAAGGGTAAGGGTAAGGGTAAGGGTAAGGGTAAGGGTAATGGTAAGGGTAAAGGTAAGGGTAAGCCTAAGGGTAAAAGCAAGGGTAAGGGTAAGGGTAAGGGTAAGGGTAAGGGTAAGGGTAAGGTTAAGGGTAAGGGTTAGGGTAAGGGTAAGGGTAACGGTAAGGGTAAGCTTAAGGGTAAAAGCAAGGGTAAGGGTAAGGGTAAGGGTAAGGGTAAGGGTAAGGGTAAGCTTAAGGTTAAGGGTAAGGGTAAGGGTAAGCTTAAGGGTAAAAGCAAGGGTAAGGGTAAGGGTAAGGGTAAGGGTAAGGGTAAGCTTAAGGGTAAAAGCAAGGGTAAGGGTAAGGGTAAGGGTAAGGGTAAGGGTAAGGGTAAGGGTAAGCTTAAGGGTAAGGGTAAGGGTAAGAGTAAGGGTAAGCATAAGGGTAAAAGCAAGGGTAAGGGTCAGGGTAAGGGTAAGTGTAAGGGTAAGGGTAAGGGTAAGGGTAAGGGTGAGCTTAAGGGTAAAAGCAAGGGTTAGGGTAAGGTTAAGGGTAAGGGTAAGGGTAAGGGTAAGGGTAAGGGTAAGGGTTAGCTTAAGGGTAAAAGCAAGGGTAAGGGTAAGGGTAAGGGTAAGGGTAAGGGTAAGGGTAAGGGTAAGGGTAAGGGTAAGGGTAAAGGTAAGGGTAAGCCTAAGGGTAAAAGCAAGGGTAAGGGTAAGGGTAAGGGTAAGGGTAAGAGTAAGGGTAAGGGTAAGGGTAAGCTTAAGGGTAAAAGCAGGGGTAAGGGTAAGGGTAAGGGTAAGGGTAAGCCTAAGGGTAAAAGCAAGGGTAAGGGTAAGGGTAAGGGTAAGGGTAAGGGTAAGCTTAAGGGTAAAAGCAAGGGTAAGGGTAAGGGTAAGGGTAAGGGTAAGGGTAAGGGTAAGCTTAAGGGTAAAAGCAAGGGTGAGGGTAAGGGTAAGGGTAAGGGTAAGGGTAAGGGTAATGGTAAGGGTAAGTTTAAGGGTAAAAGCAAGGGTAAGGGTAAGGGTAAGGGTAAGGGTAAGGGTAAGGGTAAGGGTAAGGGTAAGGGTAAGGGTAAGGGTAAGCTTAAGGGTAAAAGCAAGGGTAAGCTTAAGGGTAAAAGCAAGGGTAAGGGTAAGGGTAAAGGTAAGGGTAAGCCTAAGGGTAAAAGCAAGGGTAAGGGTAAGGGTAAGGGTAAGGGTAAGGGTAAGGGTTAGGGTAAGGGTAAGGGTAAGGGTAAGGGTAAGGGTAAGGGTAAGGGTAAGGGTAAGGGTAAGGGTAAGGGTAAGGGTAAGGGTAAGGGTAAGGGTAAGGGTAAGGGTAAGGGTAAGGGTAAGCTTAAGGGTAAAAGCAAGGGTAAGGGTAAGGGAAAGGGTAAGGGTAAGCCTAAGGGTAAAAGCAAGGGTAAGGGTAAGGGTAAGGGTAAGGGTAAGGGTAAGCTTAAGGGTAAAAGCAAGAGTAAGGGTAAGGGTAAGGGTAAGGGTAAGGGTAAGGGTAAGCTTAAGGGTAAAAGCAAGGGTATGGGTAAAGGTAAGGGTAAGGGTAAGGGTAAGGGTAAGGGTAAGGGTAAGGGTAAGGGTAAGGGTAAAGGTAAGGGTAAGCCTAAGGGTAAAAGCAAGGGTAAGGGTAAGGGTAAGGGTAAGGGTAAGGGTAAGGGTAAGGTTAAGGGTAAGGGTAAGGGTAAGCTTAATAATAATAATAATAATAATAATGATTTATTATACCCAACAGGAAAATTCCCAATTACAGGGTAACATTAAATGAACATACCGATAACGTAAAATAAATAAATAGAAATACTTAAAAATAATAAAATAGTCCTGAAACAAATTGGAACTCAAACACTACAAAAATACGCTGTAACCGAGTTTATTAGCACTATCACATGACCGATATACAGGTGCCCGTTGGAGTATGTTGGTGCGAGGAGTGGGCAGGCCGAACTTGGTTTCCAATATATGATTCCCATCTTGCACCCGTCGAGCGAATTCAGAGAAAATTTTTAAAATATGTCATGTTCAGGAGGACGGGAAGGTATCCCGAGCGTGGTGCTGACCTCTCCGGTATTATGAGGGAGATGAGAATAACAACCTTCCAGGCACGCCAGAGTCTGCAGTGCGCAAGGTTCACGCAGAGACTCCTCAGCGGAAGGATTGACTGCTCTTTCCTGCTCTCTAGGATTAACATCCTCGTGCCAAGAATGGTGACCAGGCATCCGCTGGCGTTCGGCCTGCCCGGCGGGCTTAAGGGTAAAAGCAAGGGTAAGGGTAAGGGTAAGGGTAAGGGTAAGGGTAAGGGTAAGGGTAAGGGTAAGGGTAAGGGTAAGGGTAAGGGTAAGGGTAAGGGTAAGCTTAAGGGTAAGGGTAAGGGTAAGGGTAAGGGTAAGCTTAAGGGTAAAAGCAAGGGTAAGGGTAAGGGTAAGGGTAAGGGTAAGCTTAAGGGTAAAAGCAAGGGTAAGGGTAAGGGTAAGGGTAAGGGTAAGGGTAAGGGTAAGGGTAAGGGTAAGGGTAAGGGTAAGGGTAAGCTTAAGGGTAAGGGTAAGGGTAAGGGTAAGGGTAAGCTTAAGGGTAAAAGCAAGGGTAAGGGTAAGGGTAAGGGTAAGGGTAAGGGTAAGGGTAAGGGTAAGCTTAAGGGTAAGGGTAAGGGTAAGGGTAAGGGTAAGCTTAAGGGTAAAAGCAAGGGTAAGGGTAAGGGTGAGGGTAAGGGTAAGGGTAAGGGTAAGGGTAAGCTTAAGGGTAAGGGTAAGGGTAAGGGTAAGGGTAAGCTTAAGGGTAAAAGCAAGGGTAAGGGTAAGGGTAAGGGTAAGGGTAAGGGTAAGGGTAAGGGTAAGGGTAAGGGTAAGGGTAAGGGTAAGGGTAAGGGTAAGGGTAAGGGTAAGGGTAAGGGTAAGGGTAAGGGTAAGGGTAAGGGAAAGCTTAAGGGTAAGGGTAAGGGTAAGGGTAAGGGTAAGCTTAAGGGTAAAAGCAAGGGTAAGGGTAAGGGTAAGGGTAAGGGTAAGGGTAAGCTCAAGGGTAAAAGCAAGGGTAAGGTTAAGGGTAAGGGTAAGGGTAAGGGTAAGGGTAAGGGTAAGGGTAAGGGTAAGGGTAAGGGTAAGCTTAAGGGTAAGGGTAAGGGTAAGGGTAAGGGTAAGCTTAAGGGTAAAAGCAAGGGTAAGGGTAAGGGTAAGGGTAAGGGTAAGGGTAAAGGTAAGGGTAAGCCTAAGGGTAAAAGCAAGGATAAGGCTAAGGGTAAGGGTAAGGGTAAGGGTAAGGGTAAGGGTAAGGGTAAGGGTAAAAGCAAGGGTAAGGTTAATGGTAAGGGTAAGGGTAAGGGTAAGGGTAAGGGTAAGGGTAAGGGTAAGGGTAAGGGTAAGGGTAAGGGTAAGGGTAAGGGTAAGGGTAAGGGAAAGGGTAAGGGTTAGGGTAAGGGTAAGCTTAAGGGTAAAAGCAAGGGTAAGAGTAAGGGTAAGGGTAAGGGTAAGGGTAAGGGTAAGGGTAAGGGTAAGGGTAAGCTTAAGGGTAAAAGCAAGGGTAAGGGTAAGGGTAAGGGTAAGGGTAAAGGTTAGGGTAAGGGTAAAGGTAAGCGTTAGCCTAAGGGTAAAAGCAAGGGTAAGGGTAAGGGTAAGGGTAAGGGTAAGGGTAAGGGTAAGGGTAAGGGTAAGGGTAAGGGTAAGGGTAAGAGTAAGGGTAAGGGTAAGGGTAAGCTTAAGGGTAAAAGCAAGGGTAAGGGTAAGGGTAAGGGTAAGCCTAAGGGTAAAAGCAAGGGTAAGGGTAAGGGTAAGGGTAACGGTAAGGGTAAGCTTAAGGGTAAAAGCAAGGGTAAGGGTAAGGGTAAGGGTAAGGGTAAGGGTAAGGGTAAGGGTAAGGGTAAGGGTAAGCTTAAGGGTAAAAGCAAGGGTAAGGTTAAGGGTAAGGGTAAGGGTAAGGGTAAGGGTAAGGGTAAGGGTAAGGGTAAGGGTAAAGGTAAGGGTAAGCCTAAGGGTAAAAGCAAGGGTAAGGGTAAGGGTAAGGGTAAGGGTAAGGGTAAGGGTAAGGGTAAGGGTAAGGGTAAGCTTAAGGGTAAAAGCAAGGGTAAGGGTAAGGGTAAGGGTAAGGGTAAGGGTAAGGGTAAGGGTAAGGGTAAGGGTAAGGGTAAGGGTAAGGGTAAGGGTAAGGGTAAGCTTAAGGGTAAAAGCAAGGGTAAGGGTAAGGGTAAGGGTAAGGGTAAGGGTAAGGGTAAGGGTAAGGGTAAAGGTAAGGGTAAGGGTAAGGGTAAGGGTAAGGGTAAGGGTAAGGGTAAGCTTAAGGGTAAAAGCAAGGGTAAGGGTTAGGGTAAGGGTAAGGGTAAGGGTAAGGGTAAGGGTAAGCTTAAGGGTAAAAGCAAGGGTAAGGGTAAGGGTAAGGGTAAGGGTAAGGGTAAGGGTAAGGGTAAGGGTAAGGGTAAGGGTAAGGGTAAGGGTAAGCTTAAGGGTAAAAGCAAGGGTAAGGGTAAGGGTAAGGGTAAGGGTAAGGGTAAGGGTAAGGGTAAGGGTAAGGGTAAGGGTAAGGGTAAGCTTAAGGGTAAAAGCAAGGGTAAGGGTAAGGGTAAGGGTAAGGGTAAGGGTTAGGGTAAGGGTAAAGGTAAGGGTAAGCCTAAGGGTAAAAGCAAGGGTAAGGGTAAGGGTAAGGGTAAGGGTAAGGGTAAGGGTAAGGGTAAGGGTAAGGGTAAGGGTAAGAGTAAGGGTAAGGGTAAGGGTAAGCTTAAGGGTAAAAGCAAGGGTAAGGGTAAGGGTAAGGGTAAGGGTAAGCCTAAGGGTAAAAGCAAGGGTAAGGGTAAGGGTAAGGGTAAGGGTAAGGGTAAGCTTAAGGGTAAAAGCAAGGGTAAGGGTAAGGGTAAGGGTAAGGGTAAGGGTAAGGGTAAGCTTAAGGGTAAAAGCAAGGGTAAGGGTGAGGGTAAGGGTAAGGGTAAGGGTAAGGGTAAGGGTAAGGGTGAGGGTAAGGGTAAGGGTAAGGGTAAGGGTAAGGGTAAGGGTACAGGTAAGGGTAAGCCTAAGGGTAAAAGCAAGGGTAAGGGTAAGGGTAAGGGTAAAGGTAAGGGTAAGCTTAAGGGTAAAAGCAAGGGTAAGGGTAAGGGTAAGGGTAAGGGTAAGGGTAAGGGTAAGGGTAAGCTTAAGGGTAAAAGCAAGGGTAAGGGTAAGGGTAAGGGTAAGGGTAAGGGTAAGGGTAAGGGTAATGGTAAGGGTAAGGGTAAGGGTAAGGGTAAGGGTAAGGGTAATGGTAAGCTAAAGGGTAAAAGCAAGGGTAAGGGTTAGGGTAAGGGTAAGGGTAAGGGTAAGGGTAAGGGTAAGCTTAAGGGTAAAAGCAAGGGTAAGGGTAAGGGTAAGGGTAAGGGTAAGGGTAAGGGTAAGGGTAAGGGTAAGGGTAAGGGTAAGGGTAAGGGTAAAGGTAAGGGTAAGCCTAAGGGTAAAAGCAAGGGTAAGGGTAAGGGTAAGGGTAAGGGTAAGGGTAAGGGTAAGGGTAAGGGTAAGGGTAAGGGTAAGGGTAAGGGTAAGGGTAAGGGTAAGGGTAAGGGTAAGGGTAAGGGTAAGCTTAAGGGTATAAGCAAGAGTAAGGGTAAGGGTAAGGGTGAGGGTAAGGGTAAGGGTAAGGGTAAGGGTAAGGGTAAGCTTAAGGGTAAAAGCAAGGGTAAGGGTAAGGGTAAGGGTAAGGGTAAGGGTAAGGGTAAGGGTAAGCTTAAGGGTAAAAGCAAGGGTAAGGGTAAGGGTAAGGGTAAGGGTAAGGGTAAGGGTAAGGGTAAGGGTAAGGGTAAGGGTAAGGGTAAGGGTAAGGGTAAGGGTAAGGGTAAAGGTAAGGGTAAGCCTAAGGGTAAAAGCAAGGGTAAGGGTAAGGGTAAGGGTAAGGGTAAGGGTTAGGGTAAGGGTAAGGGTAAGGGTAAGGGTAAGGGTAAGGGTAAGTGTAAGGGTAAGCTTAAGGGTAAAAGCAAGGGTAAGGGTAAGGCTAAGGGTAAGGGTAAGCCTAAGGGTAAAAGCAAGGGTAAGGGTAAGGGTAAGGGTAAGGGTAAGGGTAAGCTTAAGGGTAAAAGCAAGGGTAAGGGTAAGGGTAAGGGTAAGGGTAAGGGTAAGGGTAAGGGTAAGGGTAAGGGTAAGGGTAAGGGTAAGGGTAAGGGTAAGCTTAAGGGTAAGGGTAAGGGTAAGGGTAAGGGTAAGCTTAAGGGTAAAAGCAAGGGTAAGGGTAAGGGTAAGGGTAAGGGTAAGGGTAAAGGTAAGGGTAAGCCTACGGGTAAAAGCAAGGATAAGGGTAAGGGTAAGGGTAAGGTAAGGGTAAGGGTAAGGGTAAGGGTAAGGGTAAGGGTAAGGGTAAGGGTAAGGGTAAGCTTAAGGGTAATAGCAAGGGTAAGGGTAAGGGTAAGGGTAAGGGTAAGGGTAAGGGTAAGGGTAAGGGTAAGGGTAAGGGTAAGCTTAAGGGTAAAAGCAAGGGTAAGGGTAAGGGTAAGGGTAAGGGTAAGGGTAAGGGTAAGCTTAAGGGTAAAAGCAAGGGTAAGGGTAAGGGTAAGGGTAAGGGTAAGTGTTGGGGTAAGGGTAAAGGTAAGGGTAAGCCTAAGGGTAAAAGCAAGGGTAAGGGTAAGGGTAAGGGTAAGGGTAAGGGTAAGGGTAAGGGTAAGGGTAAGGGTAAGGGTAAGGGTAAGAGTAAGGGTAAGGGTAAGGGTAAGCTTAAGGGTAAAAGCAAGGGTAAGGGTAAGGGTAAGGGTAAGGGTAAGCCTAAGGGTAAAAGCAAGGGTAAGGGTAAGGGTAAGGGTAAAGGTAAGGAAAAGCTTAAGGGTAAAAGCAAGGGTAAGGGTAAGGGTAAGGGTAAGGGTAAGGGTAAGGGTAAGGGTAAGGGTAAGGGTAAGGGTAAGGGTAAGCTTAAGGGTAAAAGCAAGGGTAAGGGTAAGGGTAAGGGTAAGGGTAAGCTTAAGGGTAAAAGCAAGGGTAAGGGTAAGGGTAAGGGTAAGGGTAAGCCTAAGGGTAAAAGCAAGGGTAAGGGTAAGGGTAAGGGTAAGGGTAAGGGTAAGCTTAAGGGTAAAAGCAAGGGTAAGGGTAAGGGTAAGGGTAAGGGTAAGGGTAAGGGTAAGGGTAAGGGTAAGGGTAAGGGTAAGGGTAAGGGTAAGGGTAAGGGTAAGCTTAAGGGTAAAAGCAAGGGTAAGGGTAAGGGTAAGGGTAAGGGTAAGGGTAAGGGTAAGGGTAAGGGTAAAGGTAAGGGTAAGCCTAAGGGTAAAAGCAAGGGTAAGGTTAAGGGTAAGGGTAAGGGTAAGGGTAAGGGTAAGGGTAAGGGTAAGCTTAAGGGTAAAAGCAAGGGTAAGGGTAAGGGTAAAAGTAAGGGTAAGGGTAAGGGTAAGGGTAAGGGTAAGGGTAAGGGTAAGCATAAGGGTAAAAGCAAGGGTAAGGGTAAGGGTAAGGGTAAGGGTAAGGGTAAGGGTAAGGGTAAGGGTAAGGGTAAAGGTAAGGGTAAGGGTAAGGGTAAGGGTAAGGGTAAGGGTAAGCTTAAGGGTAAAAGCAAGGGTAAGGGTTAGGGTAAGGGTAAGGGTAAGGGTAAGGGTAAGGGTAAGCTTAAGGGTAAAAGCAAGGGTAAGGGTAAGGGTAAGGGTAAGGGTAAGGGTAAGGGTAAGGGTAAGGGTAAGGGTAAGGGTAAGGGTAAGCTTAAGGGTAAAAGCAAGGGTAAGGGTAAGGGTAAGGGTAAGCGTAAGGGTAAGGGTAAGGGTAAGCTTAAGGGTAAAAGCAAGGGTAAGGGTAAGGGTAAGGGTAAGGGTAAGGGTTAGGGTAAGGGTAAAGGTAAGGGTAAGCCTAAGGGTAAAAGCAAGGGTAAGGGTAAGGGTAAGGGTAAGGGTAAGGGTAAGGGTAAGGGTAAGGGTAAGGGTAAGGGTAAGGGTAAGAGTAAGGGTAAGGGTAAGGGTAAGCTTAAGGGTAAAAGCAAGGGTAAGGGTAAGGGTAAGGGTAAGGGTAAGCCTAAGGGTAAAAGCAAGGGTAAGGGTAAGGGTAAGGGTAAGGGTAAGGGTAAGCTTAAGGGTAAAAGCAAGGGTAAAGGTAAGGGTAAGGGTAAGGGTAAGGGTAAGGGTAAGCTTAAGGGTAAAAGCAAGGTTAAGGGTAAGGGTAAGGGTAAGGGTAAGGGTAAGCTTAAGGGTAAAAGCAAGGGTAAAGGTAAGGGTAAGGGTAAGGGTAAGGGTAAGCTTAAGGGTGAAAGCAAGGGTAAGGGTAAGGGTAAGGGTAAGGGTAAGGGTAAGGGTAAGGGTAAGGGTAAGGGTAAGGGTAAGGGTAAGGGTAAGGGTAAAGGTAAGGGTAAGCCTAAGGGTAAAAGCAAGGGTAAGGGTAAGGGTAAGGGTAAGGGTAAGGGTAAGGGTAAGGGTAAGGGTAAGGGTAAGGGTAAGGGTAAGGGTAAGGGTAAGGGTAAGGGTAAGGGTAAGGGTAAGGGTAAGGGTAAGGGTAAGGGTAAGGGTAAGGGTAAGGGTAAGGGTAAGCTAAAGGGTAAAAGCAAGGGTAAGGGTTAGGGTAAGGGTAAGGGTAAGGGTAAGGGTAAGCTTAAGGGTAAAAGCAAGGGTAAGGGTAAGGGTAAGGGTAAGGGTAAGGGTAAGGGTAAGGGTAAGGGTAAGGGTAAAGGTAAGGGTAAGTCTAAGGGTAAAAGCAAGGGTAAGGGTAAGGGTAAGGGTAAGGGTAAGGGTAAGGGTAAGGGTAAGGGTAAGGGTAAGGGTAAGGGTAAGGGTAAGCTTAAGGGTATAAGCAAGGGTAAGGGTAAGGGTAAGGGTAAGGGTGAGGGTAAGGGTAAGGGTAAGGGTAAGGGTAAGGGTAAGCTTAAGGGTAAAAGCAAGGGTAAGGGTAAGGGTAAGGGTAAGGGTAAGGGTAAGGGTAAGGGTAAGCTTAAGGGTAAAAGCAAGGGTAAGGGTAAGGGTAAGGGTAAGGGTAAGGGTAAGGGTAAGGGTAAGGGTAAGGGTAAGGGTAAGGGTAAGGGTAAGGGTAAGGGTAAGGGTAAGGGTAAGGGTAAGGGTAAAGGTAAGGGTAAGCCTAAGGGTAAAAGCAAGGGTAAGGGTAAGGGTAAGGGTAAGGGTAAGGGTAAGGGTAAGGGTAAGGGTAAGGGTAAGGGTAAGGGTAAGGGTAAGGGTAAGGGTAAGTGTAAGGGTAAGCTTAAGGGTAAAAGCAAGAGTAAGGGTAAGGGTAAGGGTAAGGGTAAGCCTAAGGGTAAAAGCAAGGGTAAGGGTAAGGGTAAGGGTAAGGGTAAGCTTAAGGGTAAAAGCAAGGGTAAGGGTAAGGGTAAGGGTAAGGGTAAGGGTAAGGGTAAGGGTAAGGGTAAGGGTAAGGGTAAGGGTAAGGGTAAGGGTAAAGGTAAGGGTAAGCCTAAGGGTAAAAGCAAGGGTAAGGGTAAGGGTAAGGGTAAGGGTAAGGGTAAGGGTAAGGGTAAGGGTAAGGGTAAGGGTAAGGGTAAGGGTAAGGGTAAGGGTAAGGGTAAGGGTAAGGGTAAGGGTAAGGGTGAGGGTAAGGGTAAGGGTAAGCTAAAGGGTAAAAGCAAGGGTAAGGGTTAGGGTAAGGGTAAGGGTAAGGGTAAGGGTAAGGGTAAGCTTAAGGGTAAAAGCAAGGGTAAGGGTAAGGGTAAGGGTAAGGGTAAGGGTAAGGGTAAGGGTAAGGGTAAGGGTAAAGGTAAGGGTAAGCCTAAGGGTAAAAGCAAGGGTAAGGGTAAGGGTAAGGGTAAGGGTAAGGGTAAGGGTAAGGGTAAGGGTAAGGGTAAGGGTAAGCTTAAGGGTATAAGCAAGGGTAAGGGTAAGGGTAAGGGTAAGGGTGAGGGTAAGGGTAAGGGTAAGGGTAAGGGTAAGGGTAAGCTTAAGGGTAAAAGCAAGGGTAAGGGTAAGGGTAAGGGTAAGGGTAAGGGTAAGGGTAAGGGTAAGCTTAAGGGTAAAAGCAAGGGTAAGGGTAAGGGTAAGGGTAAGGGTAAGGGTAAGGGTAAGGGTAAGGGTAAGGGTAAGGGTAAGGGTAAAGGTAAGGGTAAGCCTAAGGGTAAAAGCAAGGGTAAGGGTAAGGGTAAGGGTAAGGGTAAGGGTAAGGGTAAGGGTAAGGGTAAGGGTAAGGGTAAGGGTAAGGGTAAGGGTAAGGGTAAGTGTAAGGGTAAGCTTAAGGGTAAAAGCAAGAGTAAGGGTAAGGGTAAGGGTAAGGGTAAGCCTAAGGGTAAAAGCAAGGGTAAGGGTAAGGGTAAGGGTAAGGGTAAACTTAAGGGTAAAAGCAAGGGTAAGGGTAAGGGTATGGGTAAGGGTAAGGGTAAGGGTAAAGGTAAGGGTAAGCCTAAGGGTAAAAGCAAGGGTAAGGGTAAGGGTAAGGGTAAGGGTAAGGGTAAGGGTAAGGGTAAGGGTAAGGGTAAGGGTAAGGGTAAGGGTAAGGGTAAGGGTAAGGGTAAGCTTAAGGGTAAAAGCAAGGGTAAGGGTAAGGGTAAGGGTAAGGGTAAGGGTAAGGGTAAGGGTAAGCTTAAGGGTAAAAGCAAGGGTAAGGGTAAGGGTAAGGGTAAGGGTAAGGGTAAGGGTAAGGGTAAGGGTAAGGGTAAGGGTAAGCTTAAGGGTAAGCTTAAGGGTAAAAGCAAGGGTAAGGGTAAGGGTAAGGGTAAGGGTAAGCTTAAGGGTAAAAGCAAGGGTAAGGGTAAGGGTAAGGGTAAGGGTAAGGGTAAGGGTAAGGGTAAGGGTAAAGGTAAGGGTAAGCCTAAGGGTAAAAGCAAGGGTAAGGGTAAGGGTAAGGGTAAGGGTAAGGGTAAGGGTAAGGGTGAGGGTAAGGGTAAGGGTAAGGGTAAGGGTAAGGGTAAGGGTAAGGGTAAGGGTAAGCTTAAGGGTAAAAGCAAGGGTGAGGGTAAGGGTAAGGGTAAGGGTAAGGGTAAGGGTAAGGGTAAGGGTAAGGGTAAGGGTAAGGGTAAGGGTAAGGGTAAGGGTAAGGGTAAGGGTAAGCCTAAGGGTAAAAGCAAGGGTAAGGGTAAGGGTAAGGGTAAGGGTAAGGGTAAGCTTAAGGGTAAAAGCAAGGGTAAGGGTAAGGGTAAGGGTAAGGGTAAGGGTAAGGGTAAGCTTAAGGGTAAAAGCAAGGGTAAGGGTAAGGGTAAGGGTAAGGGTAAGGGTAAGGGTAAGGGTAAGGGTAAGGGTAAAGGTAAGGGTAAGCCTAAGGGTAAAAGCAAGGGTATGGGTAAGGGTAAGGGTAAGGGTAAGGGTAAGGGTAAGGGTAAGGGTAAGGGTAAGGGTAAGGGTAAGGGTAAGGGTAAGCTTAAGGGTAAAAGCATGGGTAAGGGTAAGGGTAAGGGTAAGGGTAAGGGTAAGGGTAAGGGTAAGCTTAAGGGTAAAAGCAAGGGTAAGGGTAAGGGTAAGGGTAAGGGTAAGGGTAAGGGTAAGGGTAAGGGTAAGGGTAAGGGTAAGGGTAAGGGTAAGGGTAAGGGTAAGGGTAAGCTTAAGGGTAAAAGCAAGGGTAAGGGTAAGGGTAAGGGTAAGGGTAAGGGTAAGGGTAAGGGTAAGGGTAAGGGTAAGGGTAAGGGTAAGGGTAAGGGTAAGGGTAAGCTTAAGGGTAAAAGCAAGGGTAAGGGTAAGGGTAAGGGTAAGGGTAAGGGTAAGGGTAAGCCTAAGGGTAAAAGCAAGGGTAAGGGTAAGGGTAAAAGCAAGGGTAAGGGTAAGGGTAAGGGTAAGGGTAAGGGTTAGGGTAAGGGTAAGGGTAAGGGTAAGCTTAAGGGTAAAAGCAAGGGTAAGGGTAAGGGTAAGGGTAAGGGAAGGGTAAGTGTAAGCTTAAGGGTAAAAGCAAGGGTAAGGGTAAGGGTAAAGGTAAGCGTAAGCCTTAGGGTAAAAGCAAGGGTAAGGGTAAGGGTAAGGGTAAGGGTAAGGGTAAGGGTAAGGGTAAGCTTAAGGGTAAAAGCAAGGGTAAGGGTAAGGGTAAGGGTAAGGGTAAGGGTAAGGGTAAGGGTAAGGGTAAGGGTAAGCTTAAGGGTAAAAGCAAGGGTAAGGGTAAGGGTAAGGGTAAGGGTAAGGGTAAGGGTAAGGGTAAGGGTAAGGGTAAGGGTAAGGGTAAGCTTAAGGGTAAAAGCAAGGGTAAGGGTTAGGGTAAGGGTAAGGGTAAGGGTAAGGGTAAGCTTGAGGGTAAAAGCAAGGGTAAGGGTAAGGGTAAGGGTAAGGGTAAAGGTAAGGGTAAGCCTAAGGGTAAAAGCAAGGGTAAGGGTAAGGGTAAGGGTAAGGGTAAGGGTAAGGGTAAGGGTAAGGGTAAGGGTAAGGGTAAGGGTAAGCTTAAGGGTATAAGCAAGGGTAAGGGTAAGGGTAAGGGTGAGGGTAAGGGTAAGGGTAAGGGTAAGCTTAAGGGTAAAAGCAAGGGTAAGGGTAAGGGTAAGGGTAAGGGTAAGGGTAAGGGTAAGGGTAAGGGTAAGGGTAAGCTTAAGGGTAAAAGCAAGGGTAAGGTTAAGGGTAAGGGTAAGGGTAAGGTTAAGGGTAAGGGTAAGGGTAAGGGTAAGGGTAAGGGTAAAGGTTAGGGTAAGCCTAAGGGTAAAAGCAAGGGTAAGGGTAAAGGTAAGGGTAAGGGTAAGGGTAAGGGTAAGGGTAAGGGTAAGGGTAAGGGTAAGGGTAAGGGTGAGGGTAAGCTTAAGGGTAAAAGCAAGGGTAAGGGTAAGGGTAAGGGTAAGGGTAAGCCTAAGGTTAAAACAAGGGTAAGGGTAAGGGTAAGGGTAAGCTTAAGGGTAAAAGCAAGGGTAAGGGTAAGGGTAAGTGTGAGGGTAAGGGTAATCTTAAGGGTTAAAGCAAGGGTAAGGGTAAGGGTAAGGGTAAGGGTAAGGGTAAGGGTAAAGGTAAGGGTAAGGGTAAGGGTAAGGGTAAGGGTAAGGGTAAGGGTAAGGGTAAGGGTAAGGGTAAGGGTAAGGGTGAGGGTAAGCTTAAGGGTAAAAGCAAGGGTAAGGGTAAGGGTAAGGGTAAGGGTAAGCCTAAGGTTAAAACAAGGGTAAGGGTAAGGGTAAGGGTAAGCTTAAGGGTAAAAGCAAGGGTAAGGGTAAGGGTAAGGGTAAGGGAAGGGTAAGTGTAATCTTAAGGGTAAAAGCAAGGGTAAGGGTAAGGGTAAAGGTAAGCGTAAGCCTTAGGGTAAAAGCAAGGGTAAGGGTAAGGGTAAGGGTAAGGGTAAGGGTAAGGGTAAGCTTAAGGGTAAAAGCAAGGGTAAGGGTAAGGGTAAGGGTAAGGGTAAGGGTAAGGGTAAGGGTAAGGGTAAGGGTAAGCTTAAGGGTAAAAGCAAGGGTAAGGGTAAGGGTAAGGGTAAGGGTAAGGGTAAGGGTAAGGGTAAGGGTAAGGGTAAGGGTAAGGGTAAGCTTAAGGGTAAAAGCAAGGGTAAGGGTTAGGGTAAGGGTAAGGGTAAGGGTAAGGGTAAGCTTGAGGGTAAAAGCAAGGGTAAGGGTAAGGGTAAGGGTAAGGGTAAAGGTAAGGGTAAGCCTAAGGGTAAAAGCAAGGGTAAGGGTAAGGGTAAGGGTAAGGGTAAGGGTAAGGGTAAGGGTAAGGGTAAGGGTAAGGGTAAGGGTAAGGGTAAGCTTAAGGGTATAAGCAAGGGTAAGGGTAAGGGTAAGGGTGAGGGTAAGGGTAAGGGTAAGGGTAAGCTTAAGGGTAAAAGCAAGGGTAAGGGTAAGGGTAAGGGTAAGGGTAAGGGTAAGGGTAAGGGTAAGGGTAAGGGTAAGCTTAAGGGTAAAAGCAAGGGTAAGGCTAAGGGTAAGGGTAAGGGTAAGGTTAAGGGTAAGGGTAAGGGTAAGGGTAAGGGTAAGGGTAAAGGTTAGGGTAAGCCTAAGGGTAAAAGCAAGGGTAAGGGTAAAGGTAAGGGTAAGGGTAAGGGTAAGGGTAAATGTAAGGGTAAGGGTAAGGGTAAGGGTAAGGGTGAGGGTAAGCTTAAGGGTAAAAGCAAGGGTAAGGGTAAGGGTAAGGGTAAGGGTAAGCCTAAGGTTAAAACAAGGGTAAGGGTAAGGGTAAGGGTAAGCTTAAGGGTAAAAGCAAGGGTAAGGGTAAGGGTAAGTGTGAGGGTAAGGGTAATCTTAAGGGTTAAAGCAAGGGTAAGGGTAAGGGTAAGGGTAAGGGTAAGGGTAAGGGTAAAGGTAAGGGTAAGCCTAAGGGTAAAAGCAAGGGTAAGGGTAAGGGTAAGGGTAAGGGTAAGGGTAAGGGTAAGGGTAAGGGTAAGGGTAAGGGTAAGGGTAAGGGTAAGGGTAAGGGTAAGGGTAAGGGTAAGGGTAAGCTTAAGGGTAAAAGCAAGGGTAAGGGTAAGGGTAAGGGTAAGGGTAAGGGTAAGGGTAAGGGTAAGGGTAAGCTTAAGGGTAAAAGCAAGGGTGAGGGTAAGGGTAAGGGTGAGGGTAAGGGTAAGGGTAAGGGTAAGGGTAAGCTTAAGGGTAAAAGCAAGGGTAAGGGTAAGGGTAAGGGTAAGGGTAAGGGTAAGGGTAAGGGTAAGGGTAAGCTTAAGGGTAAAAGCAAGGTTAAGGGTAAGGGTAAGGGTAAGGGTAAGGGTAAGGGTAAGGGTAAGGGTAAGGGTAAGCTTAAGGGTAAAAGCAAGGGTAAGGGTAAGGGTAAGGGTGAGGGTAAGGGTAAGGGTAAGGGTAAGGGTAAGCTTAAGGGTAAAAGCAAGGGTAAGGGTAAGGGTAAGGGTAAGGGTAAGGGTAAGGGTAAGGGTAAGGGTAAGCTTAAGGGTAAAAGCAAGGGTAAGGGTAAGGGTAAGGGTAAGGGTAAGGGTAAGGGTAAGGGTAAGGGTAAGGGTAAGGGTAAAGGTAAGGGTAAGCCTAAGGGTAAAAGCAAGGGTAAGGGTAAGGGTTAGGGTAAGGGTAAGGGTAAGGGTAAGGGTAAGGGTAAGGGTAAGGGTAAGGGTAAGGGTAAGTGTGAGGGTAAGGGTAAGGGTAAGCTTAAGGGTAAAAGCAAGGGTAAGGGTAAGGGTAAGGGTAAGGGTAAGGGTAAGGGTAAGGGTAAGGGTAAGGGTAAGCTTAAGGGTAAGGGTAAGTGTAAGGGTAAATGTAAGGGTAAGCCTAAGGGTAAAAGCAAGGGTAAGGGTAAGGGTTAGGGTAAGGGTAAGGGTAAGGGTAAGGGTAAGGGTAAGGGTAAGTGTAAGGGTTAGGGTAAGGGTAAGCTTAAGGGTAAAAGCAAGGGTAAGGGTAAGGGTAAGGGTAAGGGTAAGGGTAAGGGTAAGGATAAGGGTAAGGGTAAGCTTAAGGGTAAGGGTAAGAGTAAGGGAAAGGGTAAGCCTGAGGGTAAAAGCAAGGGTAAGGGTAAGGGTAAGGGTAAGGGTAAGCTTAAGGGTAAAAGCAAGGGTGAGGGTAAGGGTAAGGGTAAGGGTAAGGGTAAGGGTAAGCTTAAGGGTAAAAGCAAGGGTAAGGGTAAGGGTAAGGGTAAGGGTAAGGGTAAGGGTAAGGGTAAGGGTAAAGGTAAGGGTAAGCCTAAGGGTAAAAGCAAGGGTAAGGGTAAGGGTAAGGGTAAGGGTAAGGGTAAGGGTAAGGGTAAGGGTAAGGGTAAGGGTAAGGGTAAGGGTAAGCTTAAGGGTAAAAGCAAGGGTAAGGGTAAGGGTAAGGGTAAGGGTAAGGGTAAGGGTAAGGGTAAGGGTAAGGGTAAGGGTAAGGGTAAGGGTAAGGGTAAGGGTAAGGGTAAGGGTAAGGGTAAGGGTAAGGGTAAGGGTAAGGGTAAGGGTAAGCTTAAGGGTAAAAGCAAGGGTGAGGGTAAGGGTAAGGGTAAGGGTAAGGGTAAGGGTAAGGGTAAGGGTAAGCTTAAGGGTAAAAGCAAGGGTAAGGGTAAGGGTAAGGGTAAGGGTAAGGGTAAGGGTAAGGGTGAGGGTAAGGGTAAGGGTAAGCTTAAGGGTAAGGATAAGGGTAAGGGTAAAAGCAAGGGTAAGGGTAAGGGTAAGGGTAAGGGTAAGGGTAAGCTTAAGGGTAAAAGCAAGGGTAAGGGTAAGGGTAAGGGTAAGGGTAAGGGTAAGGGTAAGGGTAATGGTAAGGGTAAGCTTAAGGGTAAAAGCAAGGGTAAGGGAAAGGGTAAGGGTAAGGGTAAGGGTAAGGGTAAGGGTAAGGGTAAGGGTAAGGGTAAGGGTAAGCTTAAGGGTAAAAGCAAAGGTAAGGGTAAGGGTAAGGGTAAGGGTAAGGGTAAGGGTAAGGGTAAGGGTAAGGGTAAGGGTAAAGGTAAGGGTAAGCCTAAGGGTAAAAGCAAGGGTAAGGGTAAGGGTAAGGGTAAGGGTAAGGGTAAGAGTAAGGGTAAGGGTAAGGGTAAGGGTAAGCTTAAGGGTAAAAGCAAGGGTAAGGGTAAGGGTAAGGGTAAGGGTAAGCCTAAGGGTAAAAGCAAGGGTAAGGGTAAGGGTAAGGGTAAGGGTAAGGGTAAGCTTAAGGGTAAAAGCAAGGGTAAGGGTAAGGGTAAGGGTAAGGGTAAGGGTAAGGGTAAGGGTAAGGGTAAGCTTAAGGCTAAAAGCAAGGGTGAGGGTAAGGGTAAGGGTGAGGGTAAGGGTAAGGGTAAGGGTGAGGGTAAGGGTAAGCTTAAGGGTAAAAGCAAGGGTAAGGGTAAGGGTAAGGGTAAGGGTAAGGGTAAGGGTAAATGTAAGGGTAAGGGTAAGGGTAAGGGTAAGGGTAAGGGTAAAGGTAAGGGTAAGGGTAAGGGTAAGGGTAAGGGTAAGGGTAAGGGTAAGGGTAAGGGTAAGGGTAAGGGTAAGGGTAAGAGTAAGGGTAAGGGTAAGGGTAAGCTTAAGGGTAAAAGCAAGGGTAAGGGTAAGGGTAAGGGTAAGGGTAAGCCTAAGGGTAAAAGCAAGGGTAAGGGTAAGGGTAAGGGTAAGGGTAAGGGTAAGCTTAAAGGTAAAAGCAAGGGTAAGGGTAAGGGTAAGGGAAAGGGTAAGGGTAAGGGTAAGCTTAAGGGTAAATGCAAGGGTAAGGGTAAGGGTAAGGGTAAGGGTAAGGGTAAGGGTAAGGGTAAGGGTAAAGGTAAGGGTAAGCCTTAGGGTAAAAGCAAGGGTAAGGGTAAGGGTAAGGGTAAGGGTAAGGGTAAGGGTAAGGGTAAGGGTAAGGGTAAGGGTAAGGGTAAGGGTAAGGGTAAGGGTAAGGGTAAGCTTAAGGGTAAAAGCAAGGGTAAGGGTAAGGGTAAGGGTAAGGGTAAGGGTAAGGGTAAGGGTAAGGGTAAGGGTAAGGGTAAGGGTAAGGGTAAGGGTAAGGGTAAGGGTAAGCTTAAGGGTAAGGGTAAGGGTAAGGGTAAGGGTAAGCTCAAGGGTAAAAGCAAGGGTAAGGGTAAGGGTAAGGGTAAGGGTAAGCTTAAGGGTAAAAGCAAGGGTAAGGGTAAGGGTAAGGGTAAGGGTAAGGGTAAGGGTAAGGGTAAGGGTAAGGGTAAGGGTAAGGGTAAGCTTAAGGGTAAGGGTAAGGGTAAGGGTAAGGGTAAGCTTAAGGGTAAAAGCAAGGGTAAGGGTAAGGGTAAGGGTAAGGGTAAGGGTAAGGGTAAGGGTTAGGGTAAGGGTAATCTTAAGGGTAAGGGTAAGGGTAAGGGAAAGGGTAAGCTTAAGGGTAAAAGCAAGGGTAAGGGTAAGGGTAAGGGTAAGGGTAAGGGTAAGCTTAAGGGTAAGGGTAAGGGTAAGGGTAAGGGTAAGCTTAAGGGTAAAAGCAAGGGCAAGGGTAAGGGTAAGGGTAGAGGTAAGGGTAAGGGTAAGGGTAAGGGTAAGGGTAAGGGTAAGGGTAAGGGTGAGGGTAAGCTTAAGGGTAAGGGTAAGGGTAAGGGTAAGGGTAAGCTTAAGAGTAAAAGCAAGGGTAAGGGTAAGGGTAAGGGTAAGGGTAAGGGTAAGCTTAAGGGTAAAAGCAAGGGTAAGGGTAAGGGTAAGGGTAAGGGTAAGGGTAAGGGTAAGGGTAAGGGTAAGCTTAAGGGTAAGGGTAAGGGTAAGGGTAAGGGTAAGCTTAAGGGTAAAAGCAAGGGTAAGGGTAAGGGTAAGGGTAAGGGTAAGGGTAAGGGTAAGGGTAAGGGTAAGGGTAAGGGTAAGCTTAAGGGTAAAAGTAAGGGTAAGGGTAAGGGTAAGGGTAAGGGTAAGGGTAAGGGTAAGGGTAAGGGTAAGGGTAAGGGTAAGGGTAAGGGTAAGGGTAAGGGTAAGCTTAAGGGTAAAAGCAAGGGTAAGGGTAAGGGTAAGGGTAAGGGTAAGGGTAAGGGTAAAGGTAAGGGTAAGCCTAAGGGTAAAAGCAAGGGTAAGGGTAAGGGTAAGGGTAAGGGTAAGGGTAAGGGTAAGCTTAAGGGTAAAAGCAAGGGTAAGGGTGAGGGTAAGGGTAAGGGTAAGCCTAAGGGTAAAAGCAAGGGTAAGGGTTAGGGTAAGGCTAAGTGTAAGGGTAAGGGTAAGGGTAAGCTTAAGGGTAAAAGCAAGGGTAAGGGTAAGGGTAAGGCTTACCCTTACCCTTACCCTTACCCTTGCTTTTACCCTTAAGCTTACCCTTACCCTTACCCTTACCCTCACCCTTACCCTTACCCTTACCCTTACCCTTACCCTTTCCCTTACCCTTACCCTTACCCTTACCCTTACCCTTACCTTTACCCTTACCCTTACCCCTACCCTTGCTTTTACCCTTAGGCTTACCCTTACCTTTACCCTTACCCTTACCCTCACCCTTACCCTTGCTTTTACCCTTAAGCTTACCCTTACCCTTACCCTTACCCTTACCCTTACCCTTACCCTTACCCTTACCCTTGCTTTTACCCTTAAGCTTACCCTTACCCTTACCCTTACCCTTACCCTTACCCTTGCTTTTACCCTTAAGCTTACCCTTACCCTTACCCTTTTCCTTACCCTTAAGCTTAACCTTACCCTTACCCTTACCCTTACCCTTACCCTTACCCTTACCCTTACCCTTACCCTTGCTTTTACCCTTAAGCTTACCCTTACCCTTACCCTTACCCTTACCCTTACCCTTACCCTTACCCTTACACTTACCCTTACCCTTACCCTTACCCTTACCCTTACCCTTGCATTTACCCTTAGGCTTACCCTTACCTTTACCCTTACCCTTACCCTTACCCTTACCCTTACCCTTACCCTTACCCTTACCCTTACCCTTGCTTTTACCCTTAAGCTTACCCTTACCCTTACCCTTACCCTTACCCTTACCCTTACCCTTACCCTTACCCTTGCTTTTACCCTAAAGCTTACCCTTACCCTTACCCTTACCCTTACCCTTACCCTTACCCTTACCCTTACCCTTACCCTTACCCTTACCCTTGCTTTTACCCTTAAGCTTACCCTTACCCTTACCCTTACCCTTACCCTTACCCTTACCCTTACCCTTACCCTTACCCTTACCCTTACCCTTACCCTTGCTTTTACCCTTAAGCTTACCCTTAACCTTACCCTTACCTTTACCCTTACCCTTACCCTTACCCTTACCCTTACCCTTACCCTTACCCTTACCCTTGCATTTACCCTTAGGCTTACCCTTACCTTTACCCTTACCCTTACCCTTACCCTTACCCTTACCCTAACCCTTACCCTTACCCTTGCTTTTACCCTTAAGCTTACCCTTACCCTCACCCTTACCCTTACCCTTACCCTTACCCTTACCCTTACCCTTACCCTTACCCTTACCCTTACCCTTGCTTTTACCCTTAGGCTTACCCTTACCTTTACCCTTACCCTTACCCTTACCCTTACCCTTACCCTTACACTTACCCTTACCTTTGCTTTTACCCTTAAGCTTACCCTTACCCTTACCCTTTCCCTTACCCTTACCCTTACCCTTGCTTTTACCTTTAAGCTTACCCTTACCCTTAGCCTTACCCTTACCCTTACCCTTGCTTTTACCCTTAGGCTTACCCTTACCCTTACCCTTACCCTTACCCTTGCTTTTACCCTTAAGCTTACCCTTACCCTTACCCTTACCCTTACCCTTACCCTTACCCTTACCCTTACCCTTACCCTTACCCTTACCCTTACCCTTACCCTTACCCTTACCCTTACCCTTACCCTTACCCTTACCTTTACCCTTACCCTTACCCTTACCCTTACCCTTACCCTTACCCTTACCCTTACCCTTACCCTTACCCTTACCCTTGCTTTTACCCTTAAGCTTACCCTTACCCTTACCCTTACCCTTACCCTTACCCTTACCCTTACCCTCACCCTTGCTTTAACCCTTAAGCTTACCCTTACCCTTACCCTTACTCTTACCCTTACCCTTACCCTTACCCTTGCTTTTACCCTTAAGCTTACCCTTACCCTTACCCTTACCCCTACCCTTACCCTTGCTTTTACCCTTAGGCTTACCCTTACCCTTACCCTTACCCTTACCCTTACCCTTGCTTTTACCCTTAAGCTAACCCTTACCCTTACCCTTACCCTTACTCTTACCCTTACCCTTACCCTTACCCTTACCCTTACCCTTACCCTTACCCTTACCCTTGCTTTTACCCTTAGGCTTACCCTTACCTTTACCCTTACCCTTACCCTTACCCTTACCCTTACCCTTACCCTTACCCTTACCCTTACCCTCGCTTTTACCCTTAAGCTTACCCTTACCCTTACCCTTACCCTTACCCTTACCCTTACCCTTACCCTTACCTTTACCCTTACCCTTACCCTTACCCTTACCCTTGCTTTTACCCTTAAGCTTACCCTTACCCTTACCCTTACCCTTACCCTTACCCTTACACTCACCCTTACCCTTACCCTTACCCTTGCTTTTACCCTTAAGCTTACCCTTACCCTTACCCTTACCCTTAAGCTTACCCTTACCCTTACCCTTACCCTTACCCTTACCCTTACCCTTACCCTTGCTTTTACCCTTAAGCTTACCCTTACCCTTACCCTTACCCTTACCCTTACCCTTGCTTTTACCCTTACCCTTATCCTTACCCTTAAGCTTACCCTTACCCTTACCCTTACCCTTACCCTTACCCATACCCTTACCCTTACCCTTACCCTTGCTTTTACCCTTAAGCTTACCCTTACCCTTACCCTTACCCTTACCCTTGCTTTTACCCTTAGGCTTACCCTTACCTTTACCCTTACCCTTACCCTTACCCTTACCCTTACCCTTACCCTTACCCTTGCTTTTACCCTTAAGCTTACCCTTACCCTTACCCTTACCCTTACCCTTACCCTTACCCTTACCCTCACCCTTGCTTTTACCCTTAAGCTTACCCTTACCCTTACCCTTACCCTTACCCTTACCCTTACCCTTACCCTTACCCTTACCCTTACCCTTACCCTTACCCTTACCCTTACCCTTACCCTTACCCTTACCCTTACCCTTACCCTTACCCTTACCCTTACCCTTACCCTTACCCTTACCCTTACCCTTACCCTTGCTTTTACCCTTAAGCTTACCCTTACCCTTACCCTTACCCTTACCCTTACCCTTACCCTTACCCTTACCCTTACCCTTGCTTTTACCCTTAGGCTTACCCTTACCTTTACCCTTACCCTTACCCTTACCCTTACCCTTACCCTTACCCTTGCTTTTACCCTTAAGCTTACCCTTACCCTTACCCTTACCCTTACCCTTACCCTTACCCTTGCTTTTACCCTTAAGCTTACCCTTACCCTTACCCTTACCCTTACCCTTACCCTTACCCTTGCTTTTACCCTTGGGCTTACCCTTACCCTTACCCTTCCCCTTACCCTTAAGCTTACCCTTACCCTTACCCTTACCCTTACCCTTACCCTTACCCTTACCCTTACCCTTACCCTTACCCTTACCCTTACCCTTACCCTTACCCTTACCCTTGCTTTTACCCTTAAGCTTACCCTTACCCTTACCCTTACACTTACCCTTACCCTTACCTATACCCTTACCCTTACCCTTACCCTAACCCTTACCCTTACCCTTGCTTTTACCCTTAGGCTTACCCTTACCTTTACCCTTACCCTTACCCTTACCCTTAAGCTTACCCTTACCCTTACCCTTACCCTTACCCTTACCCTTACCCTTACCCTTACCCTTACCCTTACCCTTACCCTTACCCTTACCCTTACCCTTACCCTTACCCTTGCTTTTACCCTTAAGCTTACCCTTACCCTTACCCTTACACTTACCCTTACCCTTACCCTTAACCTTACCCTTACCCTTACCCTTACCCTTACCCTAACCCTTACCCTTACCCTTGCTTTTACCCTTAGGCTTACCCTTACCTTTACCCTTACCCTTACCCTTACCCTTACCCTTACCCTTACCCTTACCCTTACCCTTACCCTTGCTTTTACCCTTAAGCTTACCCTTACCCTTACCCTTACCCTTACCCTTACCCTTGCTTTTACCCTTAAGCTTACCCTTACCCTTACCCTTACCCTTACCCTCACCCTTACCCTTACCCTTACCCTTGCTTTTACCCTTAAGCTTACCCTTACCCTTACCCTTACCCTTACCCTTACCCTTACCCTTACCCTTACCCTTACCCTTACCCTTGCTTTTACCCTTAAGCTTACCCTTACCCTTACCCTTACCCTTACCCTTACCCTTACCCTTACCCTTACCCTTACCCTTACCCTTACCCTTACCCTTACCCTTACCCTTACCCTTACCCTTACCCTTACCCTTACCCTTACCCTTACCCTTACCCTCACCCTTACCCTTGCTTTTACCCTTAGGCTTACCCTTACCTTTACCCTTACCCTTACCCTTACCCTTACCCTTACCCTTACCCTTGCTTTAACCCTTAAGCTTACCCTTACCCTCACCCTTACCCTTACCCTTACCCTTGCTTTTACCCTTAAGCTTACCCTTACCCTTACCCTTACCCTTGTTTTACCCTTAGGCTTACCCTTACCCTTACCCTTACCCTTACCCTTGCTTTTACCCTTAAGCTTACCCTTACCCTTACCCTTACCCTTACCCTTACCCTTACCCTTACCCTTACCCTTACCCTTACCCTTACCCTTACCCTTACCCTTACCTTTACCCTTACCCTTGCTTTTACCCTTAGGCTTACCCTAACCTTTACCCTTACCCTTACCCTTACCCTTACCCTTACCCTTACCCTTACCCTTACCCTTACCCTTACCCTTGCTTTTACCCTTAAGCTTACCCTTACCCTTACCCTTACCCTTATCCTTACCCTTACCCTTACCCTTGCTTTTACCCTTAAGCTTACCCTTACCCTTACCCTTACCCTTACCCTCACCCTTACCCTTACCCTTACCCTTGCTTATACCCTTAAGCTTACCCTTACCCTTACCCTTACCCTTACCCTTACCCTTACCCTTACCCTTACCCTTACCCTTACCCTTACCCTTACCCTTACCCTTACCCTTACCCTTACCCTTGCTTTTACCCTTAGGCTTACCCTTACCTTTACCCTTACCCTTACCCTTACCCTTACCCTTACCCTTACCCTTGCTTTTACCCTCAAGCTTACCCTTACCCTTACCCTTACCCTTACCCTATCCCTTACCCTTGCTTTTACCCTTAAGCTTACCCTTACCCTTACCCTTACCCTTACCCTTACCCTTACCCTTACCCTTAACCTTACCCTTACCCTTACCCTTGCTTTTACCCTTAAGCTTACCCTTACCCTTACCCTTACCCTTACCTTTACCCTTACCCTTACCCTTACCCTTACCCTTGCTTTTACCCTTAAGCTTACCCTTACCCTTACCCTTACCCTTACCCTTACCCTTACCCTTACCCTTACCCTTACCCTTACCCTTGCTTTTACCCTAAGGCTTACCCTTACCTTTACCCTTACCCTTACCCTTACCCTTGCTTTTACCCTTAAGCTTACACTTACCCTTACCCTTACCCTTACCCTTACCCTTACCCTTGCTTTTACCCTTAAGCTTACCCTTACCCTTACCCTTACCCTTACCCTTACCCTTACCCTTACCCTTACCCTTACCCTTACCCTTACCCTTGCTTTTACCCTTACCCTTACCCTTGCTTTTACCCTTAGGCTTACCCTTACCCTTACCCTTACCCTTACCCTTACCCTTACCCTTACCCTTGCTTTTACCCTTAAGCTTACCCTTACCCTTACCCTTACCCTTACCCTTACCCTTACCCTTACCCTTACCCTTACCATTACCCTTACCCTTACCCTTGCTTTTACCCTTAAGCTTACCCTTACCCTTACCCTTACCCTTACCCTTACCCTTACCCTTACCCTTACCCTTACCCTTACCCTTACCATTACCCTTACCCTTACCCTTACACTTACCCTTACCCTTACCCTTGCTTTTACCCTTAAGCTTACCCTTACCCTTACCCTTACCCTTACCCTTACCCTTACCCTTACCCTTACCCTTACCCTTACCCTTACCCTTACCCTTACCCTTACCCTTACCCTTGCTTTTACCCTTAAGCTTACCCTTACCCTTACCCTTACCCTTACCCTTACCCTTACCCTTACCCTTACCCTTACCCTTACCCTTACCCTTACCCTTACCCTTACCCTTACCCTTACCCTTACCCATACCCTTGCTTTTACCCTTAGGCTTACCCTTACCTTTACCCTTACCCTTACCCTTACCCTTACCCTTACCCTTACCCTTGCTTTTACCCTTAAGCTTACCCTTACCCTTACCCTTACCCTTACCCTTACCCTTACCCTTGCTTTTACCCTTAAGCTTACCCTTACCCTTACCCTTACCCTTACCCTTACCCTTGCTTTTACCCTTAGGCTTACCCTTACCCTTACCCTTACCCTTACCCTTACCCTTACCCTTACCCTTACCCTTACCCTTACCCTCACCCTTACCCTTACCCTTACCCTCACCCTTGCTTTTACCCTTAAGCTTACCCTTACCCTTACACTTACCCTTACCCTTACCCTTACCCTTACCCTTACCCTTACCCTTACCCTTACCCTTACCCTTACCCTTACCCTTACCCTTGCTTTTACCCTTAGGCTTACCCTTACCTTTACCCTTACCCTTACCCTTACCCTTACCCTTACACTTACCCTTACCCTTAAGCTTACCCTTACCCTTACCCTTACCCTTACCCTTGCTTTCACCCTTAAGCTTACCCTTACCCTTACCCTTACCCTTACCCTTACCCTTACCCTTACCCTTACCCTCACCCTTACCCTTACCCTTACCCTTACCCTTACCCTTACCCTTGCTTTTACCCTTAAGCTTACCCTTACCCTTACCCTTACCCTTACCCTTACCCTTACCCTTACCCTTGCTTTTACCCTTAAGCTTACCCTTACCCTTACCCTTACCCTTACCCTTACCCTTACCCTTACCCTTACCCTTACCCTTACCCTTACCCTTACCCTTACCCTTACCCTTACCCTTACCCTTACCCTTACCCTTGCTTTTACCCTTAGGCTTACCCTTACCTTTACCCTTACCCTTACCCTTACCCTTACCCTTACCCTTACCCTTACCCTTGCTTTTACCCTTAGGCTTACCCTTACCTTTACCCTTACCCTTACCCTTACCCTTAAGCTTACCCTTACCCTTACCCTTACCCTTACCCTTACCCTTACCCTTACCCTTACCCTTACCCTTACCCTTACCCTTACCCTTACCCTTACCCTTACCCTTACCCTTACCCTTGCTTTTACCCTTAAGCTTACCCTTACCCTTACCCTTACACTTACCCTTACCCTTACCCTTAACCTTACCCTTACCCTTACCCTTACCCTTACCCTAACCCTTACCCTTACCCTTGCTTTTACCCTTAGGCTTACCCTTACCTTTACCCTTACCCTTACCCTTACCCTTACCCTTACCCTTACCCTTACCCTTACCCTTACCCTTGCTTTTACCCTTAAGCTTACCCTTACCCTTACCCTTACCCTTACCCTTACCCTTGCTTTTACCCTTAAGCTTACCCTTACCCTTACCCTTACCCTTACCCTCACCCTTACCCTTACCCTTACCCTTGCTTTTACCCTTAAGCTTACCCTTACCCTTACCCTTACCCTTACCCTTACCCTTACCCTTACCCTTACCCTTACCCTCACCCTTGCTTTTACCCTTAAGCTTACCCTTACCCTTACCCTTACCCTTACCCTTACCCTTACCCTTACCCTTACCCTTACCCTTACCCTTACCCTTACCCTTACCCTTACCCTTACCCTTACCCTTACCCTTACCCTTACCCTCACCCTTACCCTTGCTTTTACCCTTAGGCTTACCCTTACCTTTACCCTTACCCTTACCCTTACCCTTACCCTTACCCTTACCCTTGCTTTAACCCTTAAGCTTACCCTTACCCTCACCCTTACCCTTACCCTTACCCTTGCTTTTACCCTTAAGCTTACCCTTACCCTTACCCTTACCCTTACCCTTGTTTTACCCTTAGGCTTACCCTTACCCTTACCCTTACCCTTACCCTTGCTTTTACCCTTAAGCTTACCCTTACCCTTACCCTTACCCTTACCCTTACCCTTACCCTTACCCTTACCCTTACCCTTACCCTTACCCTTACCTTTACCCTTACCCTTGCTTTTACCCTTAGGCTCACCCTAACCTTTACCCTTACCCTTACCCTTACCTTTACCCTTACCCTTACCCTTACCCTTACCCTTACCCTTACCCTTACCCTTACCCTTGCTTTTACCCTTAAGCTTACCCTTACCCTTACCCTTACCCTTATCCTTACCCTTACCCTTACCCTTGCTTTTACCCTTAAGCTTACCCTTACCCTTACCCTTACCCTTACCCTCACCCTTACCCTTACCCTTACCCTTGCTTATACCCTTAAGCTTACCCTTACCCTTACCCTTACCCTTACCCTTACCCTTACCCTTACCCTTACCCTTACCCTTACCCTTACCCTTACCCTTACCCTTGCTTTTACCCTTAGGCTTACCCTTACCTTTACCCTTACCCTTACCCTTACCCTTACCCTTACCCTTACCCTTGCTTTTACCCTCAAGCTTACCCTTACCCTTACCCTTACCCTTACCCTATCCCTTACCCTTGCTTTTACCCTTAAGCTTACCCTTACCCTTACCCTTACCCTTACCCTTACCCTTACCCTTACCCTTAACCTTACCCTTACCCTTACCCTTGCTTTTACCCTTAAGCTTACCCTTACCCTTACCCTTACCCTTACCTTTACCCTTACCCTTACCCTTACCCTTACCCTTGCTTTTACCCTTAAGCTTACCCTTACCCTTACCCTTACCCTTACCCTTACCCTTACCCTTACCCTTACCCTTACCCTTGCTTTTACCCTAAGGCTTACCCTTACCTTTACCCTTACCCTTACCCTTACCCTTGCTTTTACCCTTAAGCTTACACTTACCCTTACCCTTACCCTTACCCTTGCTTTTACCCTTAAGCTTACCCTTACCCTTACCCTTACCCTTACCCTTACCCTTACCCTTACCCTTACCCTTACCCTTACCCTTGCTTTTACCCTTACCCTTACCCTTGCTTTTACCCTTAGGCTTACCCTTACCCTTACCCTTACCCTTACCCTCACCCTTACCCTTACCCTTGCTTTTACCCTTAAGCTTACCCTTACCCTTACCCTTACCCTTACCCTTACCCTTACCCTTACCCTTACCCTTACCATTACCCTTACCCTTACCCTTGCTTTTACCCTTAAGCTTACCCTTACCCTTACCCTTACCCTTACCCTTACCCTTACCCTTACCCTTACCCTTACCCTTACCCTTACCCTTACCCTTACCCTTACCCTTACCCTTACCCTTACCCTTACACTTACCCTTACCCTTACCCTTGCTTTTACCCTTAAGCTTACCCTTACCCTTACCCTTACCCTTACCCTTACCCTTACCCTTACCCTTACCCTTACCCTTACCCTTGCTTTTACCCTTAAGCTTACCCTTACCCTTACCCTTACCCTTACCCTTACCCTTACCCTTACCCTTACCCTTACCCTTACCCTTACCCTTACCCTTACCCTTACCCTTACCCTTACCCTTACCCATACCCTTGCTTTTACCCTTAGGCTTACCCTTACCTTTACCCTTACCCTTACCCTTACCCTTACCCTTACCCTTACCCTTACCCTTGCTTTTACCCTTAAGCTTACCCTTACCCTTACCCTTACCCTTACCCTTACCCTTACCCTTGCTTTTACCCTTAAGCTTACCCTTACCCTTACCCTTACCCTTACCCTTACCCTTGCTTTTACCCTTAGGCTTACCCTTACCCTTACCCTTACCCTTACCCTTACCCTTACCCTTACCCTTACCCTTACCCTCACCCTTACCCTTACCCTTACCCTCACCCTTGCTTTCACCCTTAAGCTTACCCTTACCCTTACCCTTACCCTTACCCTTACCCTTACCCTTACCCTTACCCTTACCCTTACCCTTACCCTTACCCTTACCCTTACCCTTGCTTTTACCCTTAGGCTTACCCTTACCTTTACCCTTACCCTTACCCTTACCCTTACCCTTACACTTACCCTTACCCTTAAGCTTACCCTTACCCTTACCCTTACCCTTACCCTTGCTTTCACCCTTAAGCTTACCCTTACCCTTACCCTTACCCTTACCCTTACCCTTACCCTTACACTTACCCTCACCCTTACCCTTACCCTTACCCTTACCCTTACCCTTACCCTTGCTTTTACCCTTAAGCTTACCCTTACCCTTACCCTTACCCTTACCCTTACCCTTACCCTTACCCTTGCTTTTACCCTTAAGCTTACCCTTACCCTTACCCTTACCCTTACCCTTACCCTTACCCTTACCCTTACCCTTACCCTTACCCTTACCCTTACCCTTACCCTTACCCTTACCCTTACCCTTACCCTTACCCTTACCCTTGCTTTTACCCTTAGGCTTACCCTTACCTTTACCCTTACCCTTACCCTTACCCTTACCCTTACCCTTACCCTTACCCTTACCCTTACCCTTACCCTTGCTTTTACCCTTAAGCTTACCCTTACCCTTACCCTTACCCTTACCCTTACCCTTACCCTTACCCTTACCCTTACCCTTACCCTTACCCTTACCCTTACCCTTACCCTTACCCTTACCCTTGCTTTTACCCTTAAGCTTACCCTTACCCTTACCCTTACCCTTACCCTTACCCTAACCCTTACCCTTGCTTTCACCCTTAAGCTTACCCTTACCCTTACCCTTACCCTTACCCTTACCCTTACCCTTACCTTTACCCTTACCCTTACCCTTACCCTTACCCTTACCCTTACCCTTACCCTTACCCTTGCTTTTACCCTTAAGCTTACCCTTACCCTTACCCTGACCCTTACCCTTACCCTTACCCTTACCCTTACCCTTACCCTTACCCTTACCCTTACCCTTACCCTTACCCTTACCCTTACCCTTACCCTTGCTTTTACCCTTAGGCTTACCCTTACCTTTACCCTTACCCTTACCCTTACCCTTACCCTTACACTTACCCTTACCCTTAAGCTTACCCTTACCCTTACCCTTACCCTTACCCTTGCTTTCACCCTTAAGCTTACCCTTACCCTTACCCTTACCCTTACCCTTACCCTTACCCTTACACTTACCCTCACCCTTACCCTTACCCTTACCCTTACCCTTACCCTTGCTTTTACCCTTAAGCTTACCCTTACCCTTACCCTTACCCTTACCCTTACCCTTACCCTTACCCTTGCTTTTACCCTTAAGCTTACCCTTACCCTTACCCTTACCCTTACCCTTACCCTTACCCTTACCCTTACCCTTACCCTTACCCTTACCCTTACCCTTACCCTTACCCTTACCCTTACCCTTACCCTTACCCTTACCCTTGCTTTTACCCTTAGGCTTACCCTTACCTTTACCCTTACCCTTACCCTTACCCTTACCCTTACCCTTACCCTTACCCTTACCCTTACCCTTACCCTTGCTTTTACCCTTAAGCTTACCCTTACCCTTACCCTTACCCTTACCCTTACCCTTACCCTTACCCTTACCCTTACCCTTACCCTTACCCTTACCCTTACCCTTACCCTTACCCTTACCCTTGCTTTTACCCTTAAGCTTACCCTTACCCTTACCCTTACCCTTACCCTTACCCTAACCCTTACCCTTGCTTTCACCCTTAAGCTTACCCTTACCCTTACCCTTACCCTTACCCTTACCCTTACCCTTACCTTTACCCTTACCCTTACCCTTACCCTTACCCTTAC
Source organism: Myrrha octodecimguttata (assembly GCA_958510865.1). NCBI lineage: Eukaryota > Metazoa > Arthropoda > Insecta > Coleoptera > Coccinellidae > Myrrha > Myrrha octodecimguttata. Next base: position 70,261 of record CAUEHS010000884.1, on the reverse strand, counting down.
CCTTACCCTTACCCTTACCCTTGCTTTTACCCTTAAGCTTACCCTTACCCTTACCCTGACCCTTACCCTTACCCTTACCCTTACCCTTACCCTTACCCTTACCCTTACCCTTACCCTTGCTTTTACCCTTAAGCTTACCCTTACCCTTACCCTTACCCTTACCCTTACCCTTACCCTTGCTTTTACCCTTAGGCTTACCCTTACCTTTACCCTTACCCTTACCCTTACCCTTACCCTTACCCTTACCCTTACCCTTGCTTTTACCCTTAAGCTTACCCTTACCCTTACCCTTACCCTTACCCTTACCCTTACCCTTACCCTTACCCTTGCTTTTACCCTTAAGCTTACCCTTACCGTTACCCTTACCCTTACCCTTACCCTTGCTTTTACCCTTAGGCTTACCCTTACCCTTACCCTTACCCTTGCTTTTACCCTTAAGCTTACCCTTACTCTTACCCTTACTCTTACCCTTACCCTTACCCTTACCCTTACCCTTACCCTTACCCTTACCCTTACCCTTACCCTTACCCTTACCCTTACCCTTGCTTTTACCCTTAGGCTTACCCTTACCTTTACCCTTAACCTAACCCTTACCCTTACCCTTACCCTTACCCTTACCCTTGCTTTTACCCTTAAGCTTACCCTTACCCTTACCCTTACCCTTACCCTTACCCTTACCCTTACCCTTGCTTTTACCCTTAAGCTTACCCTTACCCTTACCCTTACCCTTACCCTTACCCTTACCCTAACCCTTACCCTTACCCTTACCCTTACCCTTACCCTTACCCTTACCCTTACCCTTACCCTTACCATTACCCTTACCCTTGCTTTTACCCTTAAGCTTACCCTTACCCTTACCCTTACCCTTACCCTTACCCTTACCCTTACCCTTACCCTTACCCTTATCCTTGCTTTTACCCTTAGGCTTACCCTTACCTTTACCCTTACCCTTACCCTTACCCTTACCCTTACCCTTGCGTTTACCCTTAAGCTTACCCTTACCCTTACCCTTACCCTTACCCTTAAGCTTACCCTTACCCTTACCCTTACCCTTACCCTTACCCTTACCCTTACCCTTACCCTTACCCTTACCCTTACCCTTACCCTTAACCTTACCCTTGCTTTTACCCTTAAGCTTACCCTTACCCTTACCCTTACCCTTACCCTTACCCTTGCTTTTACCCTTAAGCTTACCCTTACCCTTACCCTTACCCTTACCCTTAAGCTTTCCCTTACCCTTACCCTTACCCTTACCCTTACCCTTACCCTTACCCTTACCCTTACCCTTACCCTTACCCTTACCCTTACCCTTACCCTTACCCTTACCCTTACCCTTACCCTTACCCTTACCCTTACCCTTGCTTTTACCCTTAAGCTTACCCTAACCCTTACCCTTACCCTTACCCTTAAGCTTACCCTTACCCTTACCCTTACCCTTACCCTCACCCTTACCCTTACCCTTGCTTTTACCCTTAAGCTTACCCTTACCCTTACCCTTACCCTTAAGCTTACCCTTACCCTTACCCTTACCCTTACCCTTACCCTTACCCTTACCCTTACCCTTACCCTTACCCTTGCTTTTACCCTTAAGCTTACCCTTACCCTTACCCTTACCCTTACCCTTAAGCTTACCCTTACCCTTACCCTTACCCTTACCCTTACCCTTACCCTTACCCTTACCCTTACCCTTAAGCTTACCCTTACCCTTACCCTTACCCTTACCCTTACTCTTACCCTTACCCTTACCCTTACCCTTACCCTTACCCTTACCCTTACCCTTACCCTTACCCTTGCTTTTACCCTTAAGCTTACCCTTACCCTTACCCTTAACCTTACCCTTACCCTTACCCTTACCCTTACCCTTACCCTTGCTTTTACCCATAGGCTTACCCTTACCTTTACCCTTACCCTTACCCTTACCCTTACCCTTACCCTTACCCTTACCCTTACCCTTACCTTTACCCTTACCCTTGCTTTTACCCTTAAGCTTACCCTTACCCTTACCCTTACCCTTACCCTTACCCTTACTCTTGCTTTTACCCTTAAGCTTACCCTTACCCTTACCCTTACCCTTACCCTTACCCTTGCTTTTACCCTTAGGCTTACCCTTACCCTTTCCCTTACCCTTACCCTTGCTTTTACCCTTAAGCTTACCCTTACCCTTACCCTTACCCTTACCCTTACCCTTACCCTTACCCTTACCCTTACCCTTACCCTAACCCTTACCCTTACCCTTACCCTTACCCTTACCCTTGCTTTTACCCTTAGGCTCACCCTTACCTTTACCCTTACCCTTACCCTTACCCTTACCCTTACCCTTGCTTTTACCCTTAAGCTTACCCTTACCCTTACCCTTACCCTTACCCTTACCCTTACCCTTACCCTTACCCTTACCCTTGCTTTTACCCTTAAACTTACCCTTACCCTTACCCTTACCCTTACCCTTACCCTTACCCTCACCCTTACCCTCACCCTTGCTTTTACCCTTAAGCTTACCCTTACCCTTACCCTTACCCTTACCCTTACCCTTACCCTTGCTTTTACCCTTAAGCTTACCCTTACCCTTACCCTTACCCTTACCCTTACCCTTGCTTTTACCCTTAGGCTTACCCTTACCCTTACCCTTACCCTTACCCCTGCTTTTACCCTTAAGCTTACCCTTACCCTTACCCTTACTCTTACCCTTACCCTTACCCTTACCCTTACCCTTGCTTTTACCCTTAGGCTTACCCTTACCTTTACCCTTACCCTTACCCTTACCCTTACCCTTACCCTTACCCTTACCCTTACCCTTACCCTTACCCTTGCTTTTACCCTTAAGCTAACCCTTACCCTTACCCTTACCCTTACCCTTACCCTTACCCTTAACCTTACCCTTACCCTTGCTTTTACCCTTAAGCTCACCCTTACCCTTACCCTTACCCTTACCCTTACACTTACCCTTACCCTGACCCTTACCCTTGCTTTTACCCTTATGCTTACCCTTACTCTTACCCTTACCCTTACCCTTAAGCTTACCCTTACCCTTACCCTTACCCTTACCCTTACCCTTACCCTTACCCTTGCTTTTACCCTTAAGCTTACCCTTACCCTTACCCTTACCCTTACCCTTACCCTTACCCTTGCTTTTACACTTAAGCTTACCCTTACCCTTACCCTTAACCTTAAGCTTACCCTTACCCTTACCCTTACCCTTACCCTTACCCTTACCCTTGCTTTTACCCTTAAGCTTACCCTTACCCTTACCCTTACCCTTACCCTAACCCTTACCCTTAACCTTACCCTTACCCTTACCCTTACCCTTACCCTTACCCTTGCTTTTACCCTTAGGCTTACCCTTACCTTTACCCTTACCATTACCCTTACCCTTACCCTTACCCTTACCCTTACCCTTACCCTTACCCTTACCCTCACCCTTGCTTTTACCCTTAAGCTTACCCTTACCCTTACCCTTACCCTTACCCTTACCCTTACCCTTACCCTTACCCTTACCCTTACCCTTACCCTTGCTTTTACCCTTAAGCTTACCCTTACACTTACCCTTACCCTTACCCTTACCCTAACCCTTACCCTTACCCTTACCCTTACCCTTACCCTTACCCTTACCCTTACCCTTGCTTTTACCCTTAAGCTTACCCTTACCCTTACCCTTACTCTTACCCATACCCTTACCCTTACCCTTACCCTTGCTTTTACCCTTAAGCTTACCCTTACCCTTACCTTTACCCTTACCCTTACCCTTACCCTTACCCTTACCCTTACCCTTACTCTTACCCTTACCCTTACCCTTACCCTTGCTTTTACCCTTAGGCTTACCCTTACCTTTAGCCTTACCCTTACCCTTACCCTTACCCTTACCCTTACCCTTACCCTTGCTTTCACCCTTAAGCTTACCCTTACCCTTACCCTTACCCTTACCCTTACCCTTACCCTTACCCTTACCCTTACCCTTGCTTTTACCCTTAAGCTTACCCTTACCCTTACCCTTACCCTTACACTTACCCTTGCTTTTACCCTTAGGCTTACCCTTACCCTTACCCTTACCCTTACCCTTAAGCTTACCCTTACCCTTACCCTTACCCTTACCCTCACCCTTACCCTTACCCTTACCCTTACCCTTACCCTTACCCTTACCCTTACCCTTACCCTTACCCTTGCTTTTACCCTTAAGCTTACCCTTACCCTTACCCTTACTCTTACCCTTACCCTTACCCTTACCCTTACCATTACCCTTGCTTTGACCCTTAGGCTTACCCTTACCTTTACCCTTACCCTTACCCTTACCCTTACCCTTACCCTTACCCTTACCCTTACCCTTACCCTTGCTTTTACCCTTAAGCTTACCCTTACCCTTACCCTTACCCTTACCCTTACCCTTACCCTTACCCTTGCTTTCACCCTTAAGCTTACCCTTACCCTTACCCTTACCCTTACCCTTACCCTTGCTTTTACCCTTAGGCTTACCCTTACCCTTACCCTTACCCTTACCCTTGCTTTTACCCTTAAGCTTACCCTTACCCTTACCCTTACCCTTACCCTTACCCTTACCCTTACCCTTACCCTTACCCTTACCCTTACCCTTACCCTTACCCTTACCCTTGCTTTTACCCTTAGGCTTAACCTTACCTTTACCCTTACCCTTACCCTTACCCTTACCCTTACTCTTACCCTTACCCTTACCCTTACCCTTACCCTTACCCTTACCCTTACCCTTACCCTTACCCTTGCTTTTACCCTTAAGCTTACCCTTACCCTTACCCTTACCCTTACCCTTACCCTTACCCTTACCCTTACCCTTACCCTTACCCTTACCCTTGCTTTTACCCTTAAGCTTACCCTTACCCTTACCCTTACCCTTACCCTCACCCTTACCCTTACCCTTACACTTGCTTATACCCTTAAGCTTACCCTTACCCTTACCCTTACCCTTACCCTTACCCTTACCCTTACCCTTACCCTTACCCTTACCCTTACCCTTACCCTTACCCTTACCCTTACCCTTACCCTTACCCTTACCCTTACCCTTACCCTTACCCTTACCCTTACCCTTGCTTTTACCCTTAGGCTTACCCTTACCTTTACCCTTACCCTTACCCTTACCCTTAACCTTACCCTTACCCTTACCCTTGCTTTTACCCTTAAGCTTACCCTTACCCTTACCCTTACTCTTACCCTTACCCTAACCCTTACCCTTGCTTTTACCCTTAAGCTTACCCTTACCCTTACCCTTACCCTTACCCTTACCCTTACCCTTACCCTTACCCTTACCCTTACCCTTACCCTTACCCTTACCCTTACCCTTACCCTTACCCTTGCTTTTACCCTTAAGCTTACCCTTACCCTTACCCTTACCCTTACCCTTACCCTTACCCTTACCCTTATCCTTACCCTTGCTTTTACCCTTAAGCTTACCCTTACCCTTACCCTTACCCTTGCCCTTACCCTTACCCTTACCCTTACCCTTACCCTTACCCTTACCCTTGCTTTTACTCTTAGGCTTACCCTTACCTTTACCCTTACCCTTACCCTTACCCTTACCCTTACCCTCACCCTTACCCTTACCCTTGCTTTTACCCTTAAGCTTACCCTTACCCTTACCCTTACCCTCACCCTTACCCTTGCTTTTACCCATAAGCTTACCCTTACCCTTACCCTTAACCTTACCCTTACCCTTGCTTTTACCCTTAGGCTTACCCTTACCCTTACCCTTACCCTTACCCTTGCTTTTACCCTTAAGCTTACCCTTACCCTTACCCTTACCCTTACCCTTACCCTTACCCTTACCCTTACCCTTACCCTTACCCTTACCCTTACCCTTACCCTTACCCTTACCCTTACCCTTGCTTTTACCCTTAAGCTTACCCTTACCCTTACCCTTACCCTTACCCTTACCCTTACCCTTACCCTTACCCTTACCCTTACCCTTACCCTTACCCTTACCCTTGCTTTTACCCTTAAGCTTACCCTTACCCTTACCCTTACCCTTACCCTTGCTTTTACCCTTAAGCTTACCCTTACCCTTACCCTTACCCTTACCCTTAAGCTTACCCTTACCCTTACCCTTACCCTTACCCTTACCCTTACCCTTACCCTTACCCTTACCCTTGCTTTTACCCTTAAGCTTACCCTTACCCTTACCCTTAACCTTACCCTTACCCTTACCCTTACCCTTACCCTTACCCTTGCTTTTACCCTTAGGCTTACCCTTACCTTTACCCTTACCCTTACCCTTACCCTTACCCTTACCCTTACCCTTACCCTCACCTTTACCCTTACCCTTGCTTTTACCCTTAAGCTTACCCTTACCCTTACCCTTACCCTTACCCTTACCCTTACTCTTGCTTTTACCCTTAAGCTTACCCTTACCCTTACCATTACCCTTACCCTTACCCTTGCTTTTACCCTTAGGCTTACCCTTACCCTTTCCCTTACCCTTACCCTTGCTTTTACCCTTAAGCTTACCCTTACCCTTACCCTTACCCTTACCCTTACCCTTACCCTTACCCTTACCCTTACCCTTACCCTTACCCTTACCCTTACCCTTACCCTAACCCTTACCCTTACCCTTACCCTTACCCTTACCCTTGCTTTTACCCTTAGGCTTACCCTTACCTTTACCCTTACCCTTACCCTTACCCTTACCCTTGCTTTTACCCTTAAGCTTACCCTTACCCTTACCCTTACCCTTACCCTTACCCTTACCCTTACCCTTACCCTTACCCTTACCCTTACCCTTACCCTTACCCTTACCCTTACCCTTACCCTTGCTTTTACCCTTGAACTTACCCTTACCCTTACCCTTACCCTTACCCTTACCCTTACCCTTACCCTTACCCTTACCCTCACCCTTGCTTTTACCCTTAAGCTTACCCTTACCCTTACCCTTACCCTTACCCTTACCCTTACCCTTGCTTTTACCCTTAAGCTTACCCTTACCCTTACCCTTACCCTTACCCTTACCCTTGCTTTTACCCTTAGGCTTACCCTTACCCTTACCCTTACCCTTACCCCTGCTTTTACCCTTAAGCTTACCCTTACCCTTACCCTTACTCTTACCCTTACCCTTACCCTTACCCTTACCCTTGCTTTTACCCTTAGGCTTACCCTTACCTTTACCCTTACCCTTACCCTTACCCTTACCCTTACCCTTACCCTTACCCTTACCCTTACCCTTACCCTTGCTTTTACCCTTAAGCTAACCCTTACCCTTACCCTTACCCTTACCCTTAACCTTACCCTTACCCTTGCTTTTACCCTTAAGCTCACCCTTACCCTTACCCTTACCCTTACCCTTACACTTACCCTTACCCTGACCCTTACCCTTGCTTTTACCCTTAAGCTTACCCTTACTCTTACCCTTACCCTTACCCTTAAGCTTACCCTTACCCTTACCCTTACCCTTACCCTTACCCTTACCCTTACCCTTGCTTTTACCCTTAAGCTTACCCTTACCCTTACCCTTACCCTTACCCTTGCTTTTACCCTTAAGCTTACCCTTACCCTTACCCTTACCCTTAAGCTTACCCTTACCCTTACCCTTACCCTTACCCTTACCCTTGCTTTTACCCTTAAGCTTACCCTTACCCTTACCCTTACCCTTACCCTAACCCTTACCCTTACCCTTACCCTTACCCTTACCCTTACCCTTACCCTTGCTTTTACCCTTAGGCTTACCCTTACCTTTACCCTTACCCTTACCCTTACCCTTACCCTTACCCTTACCCTTGCTTTTACCCTTAAGCTTACCCTTACCCTTACCCTTACTCTTACCCTTACCCTAACCCTTACCCTTGCTTTTACCCTTAAGCTTACCCTTACCCTTACCCTTACCCTTACCCTTACCCTTACCCTTACCCTTACCCTTACCCTTACCCTTACCCTTACCCTTACCCTTGCTTTTACCCTTAAGCTTACCCTTACCCTTACCCTTACCCTTACCCTTACCCTTACCCTTACCCATATCCTTACCCTTGCTTTTACCCTTAAGCTTACCCTTACCCTTACCCTTACCCTTACCCTTACCCTTACCCTTACCCTTGCTTTTACTCTTAGGCTTACCCTTACCTTTACCCTTACCCTTACCCTTACCCTTACCCTTACCCTTACCCTCACCCTTACCCTTACCCTTGCTTTTACCCTTAAGCTTACCCTTACCCTTACCCTTACCCTCACCCTTACCCTTGCTTTTACCCTTAAGCTCACCCTTACCCTTACCCTTAACCTTACCCTTACCCTTGCTTTTACCCTTAGGCTTACCCTTACCCTTACCCTTACCCTTACCCTTGCTTTTACCCTTAAGCTTACCCTTACCCTTACCCTTACCCTTACCCTTACCCTTACCCTTACCCTTACCCTTACCCTTACCCTTACCCTTACCCTTACCCTTACCCTTACCCTTACCCTTACCCTTGCTTTTACCCTTAAGCTTACCCTTACCCTTACCCTTACCCTTACCCTTACCCTTACCCTTACCCTTACCCTTACCCTTACCCTTACCCTTGCTTTTACCCTTAAGCTTACCCTTACCCTTACCCTTACCCTTACCCTTGCTTTTACCCTTAAGCTTACCCTTACCCTTACCCTTACCCTTACCCTTAAGCTTACCCTTACCCTTACCCTTACCCTTACCCTTACCCTTACCCTTACCCTTACCCTTACCCTTACCCTTACCCTTACCCTTGCTTTTACCCTTAAGCTTACCCTTACCCTTACCCTTAACCTTACCCTTACCCTTACCCTTACCCTTACCCTTACCCTTGCTTTTACCCTAAGGCTTACCCTTACCTTTACCCTTACCCTTACCCTTACCCTTACCCTTACCCTTACCCTTACCCTTACCCTTACCTTTACCCTTACCCTTGCCTTTACCCTTAAGCTTACCCTTACCCTTACCCTTACCCTTACCCTTACTCTTGCTTTTACCCTTAAGCTTACCCTTACCCTTACCCTTACCCTTACCCTTACCCTTGCTTTTACCCTTAGGCTTACCCTTACCCTTTCCCTTACCCTTACCCTTGCTTTTACCCTTAAGCTTACCCTTACCCTTACCCTTACCCTTACCCTTACCCTTACCCTTACCCTTACCCTTACCCTTACCCTTACCCTTACCCTTACCCTTACCCTAACCCTTACCCTTACCCTTACCCTTACCCTTACCCTTGCTTTTACCCTTAGGCTTACCCTTACCTTTACCCTTACCCTTACCCTTACCCTTACCCTTACCCTTGCTTTTACCCTTAAGCTTACCCTTACCCTTACCCTTACCCTTACCCTTACCCTTACCCTTACCCTTACCCTTACCCTTACCCTTACCCTTACCCTTACCCTTACCCTTACCCTTGCTTTTACCCTTAAACTTACCCTTACCCTTACCCTTACCCTTACCCTTACCCTTACCCTTACCCTTACCCTCACCCTTGCTTTTACCCTTAAGCTTACCCTTACCCTTACCCTTACCCTTACCCTTACCCTTACCCTTACCCTTGCTTTTACCCTTAAGCTTACCCTTACCCTTACCCTTACCCTTATCCTTACCCTTGCTTTTACCCTTAGGCTTACCCTTACCCTTACCCTTACCCTTACCCCTGCTTTTACCCTTAAGCTTACCCTTACCCTTACCCTTACTCTTACCCTTACCCTTACCCTTACCCTTACCCTTGCTTTTACCCTTAGGCTTACCCTTACCTTTACCCTTACCCTTACCCTTACCCTTACCCTTACCCTTACCCTTACCCTTACCCTTACCCTTACCCTTGCTTTTACCCTTAAGCTAACCCTTACCCTTACCCTTACCCTTACCCTTACCCTTACCCTTAACCTTACCCTTACCCTTGCTTTTACCCTTAAGCTCACCCTTACCCTTACCCTTACCCTTACCCTTACACTTACCCTTACCCTGACCCTTGCCCTTGCTTTTACCCTTAAGCTTACCCTTACTCTTACCCTTACCCTTACCCTTAAGCTTACCCTTACCCTTACCCTTACCCTTACCCTTACCCTTACCCTTACCCTTACCCTTGCTTTTACCCTTAAGCTTACCCTTACCCTTACCCTTACCCTTACCCTTACCCTTGCTTTTACCCTTAAGCTTACCCTTACCCTTACCCTTACCCTTAAGCTTACCCTTACCCTTACCCTTACCCTTACCCTTGCTTTTACCCTTAAGCTTACCCTTACCCTTACCCTTACCCTTACCCTAACCCTTACCCTTAGCCTTACCCTTACCCTTACCCTTACCCTTACCCTTACCCTTGCTTTTACCCTTAGGCTTACCCTTACCTTTACCCTTACCATTACCCTTACCCTTACCCTTACCCTTACCCTTACCCTTACCCTTACCCTTGCTTTTACCCTTAAGCTTACCCTTACCCTTACCCTTACCCTTACCCTTACCCTTACCCTTACCCTTACCCTTACCCTTACCCTTACCCTTACCCTTACCCTTACCCTTACCCTTGCTTTTACCCTTAAGCTTACCCTTACCCTTACCCTTACCCTTACCCTTACCCTTACCCTTACCCTTACCCTTACCCTTACCCTTACCCTTACCCTTACCCTTACCCTTACCCTTACCCTTGCTTTTACCCTTAAGCTTACCCTTACCCTTACCCTTACTCTTACCCTTACCCTTACCCTTACCCTTACCCTTGCTTTTACCCTTAAGCTTACCCTTACCCTTACCTTTACCCTTACCCTCACCCTTACCCTTACCCTTACCCTTACTCTTACCCTCACCCTTACCCTTACCCTTGCTTTTACCCTTAGGCTTACCCTTACCTTTAGCCTTACCCTTACCCTTACACTTACCCTTACCCTGACCCTTACCCTTGCTTTTACCCTTAAGCTTACCCTTACTCTTACCCTTACCCTTACCCTTAAGCTTACCCTTACCCTTACCCTTACCCTTACCCTTACCCTTACCCTTACCCTTGCTTTTACCCTTAAGCTTACCCTTACCCTTACCCTTACCCTTACCCTTACCCTTGCTTTTACCCTTAAGCTTACCCTTACCCTTACCCTTACCCTTAAGCTTACCCTTACCCTTACCCTTACCCTTACCCTTACCCTTGCTTTTACCCTTAAGCTTACCCTTACCCTTACCCTTACCCTTACCCTAACCCTTACCCTTACCCTTACCCTTACCCTTACCCTTACCCTTACCCTTGCTTTTACCCTTAGGCTTACCCTTACCTTTACCCTTACCCTTACCCTTACCCTTACCCTTACCCTTACCCTTACCCTTGCTTTTACCCTTAAGCTTACCCTTACCCTTACCCTTACTCTTACCCTTACCCTAACCCTTACCCTTGCTTTTACCCTTAAGCTTACCCTTACCCTTACCCTTACCCTTACCCTTACCCTTACCCTTACCCTTACCCTTACCCTTACCCTTACCCTTACCCTTACCCTTGCTTTTACCCTTAAGCTTACCCTTACCCTTACCCTTACCCTTACCCTTACCCTTACCCTTACCCATATCCTTACCCTTGCTTTTACCCTTAAGCTTACCCTTACCCTTACCCTTACCCTTACCCTTACCCTTACCCTTACCCTTGCTTTTACTCTTAGGCTTACCCTTACCTTTACCCTTACCCTTACCCTTACCCTTACCCTTACCCTCACCCTTACCCTTACCCTTGCTTTTACCCTTAAGCTTACCCTTACCCTTACCCTTACCCTCACCCTTACCCTTGCTTTTACCCTTAAGCTCACCCTTACCCTTACCCTTAACCTTACCCTTACCCTTGCTTTTACCCTTAGGCTTACCCTTACCCTTACCCTTACCCTTACCCTTGCTTTTACCCTTAAGCTTACCCTTACCCTTACCCTTACCCTTACCCTTACCCTTACCCTTACCCTTACCCTTACCCTTACCCTTACCCTTACCCTTACCCTTACCCTTACCCTTACCCTTGCTTTTACCCTTAAGCTTACCCTTACCCTTACCCTTACCCTTACCCTTACCCTTACCCTTACCCTTACCCTTACCCTTACCCTTACCCTTACCCTTACCCTTGCTTTTACCCTTAAGCTTACCCTTACCCTTACCCTTACCCTTACCCTTGCTTTTACCCTTAAGCTTACCCTTACCCTTACCCTTACCCTTACCCTTAAGCTTACACTTACCCTTACCCTTACCCTTACCCTTACCCTTACCCTTACCCTTACCCTTACCCTTACCCTTACCCTTACCCTTACCCTTACCCTTGCTTTTACCCTTAAGCTTACCCTTACCCTTACCCTTAACCTTACCCTTACCCTTACCCTTACCCTTACCCTTACCCTTGCTTTTACCCTTAGGCTTACCCTTACCTTTACCCTTACCCTTACCCTTACCCTTACCCTTACCCTTACCCTTACCCTTACCCTTACCTTTACCCTTACCCTTGCTTTTACCCTTAAGCTTACCCTTACCCTTACCCTTACCCTTACCCTTACCCTTACTCTTGCTTTTACCCTTAAGCTTACCCTTACCCTTACCCTTACCCTTACCCTTACCCTTGCTTTTACCCTTAGGCTTACCCTTACCCTTTCCCTTACCCTTACCCTTGCTTTTACCCTTAAGCTTACCCTTACCCTTACCCTTACCCTTACCCTTACCCTTACCCTTACCCTTACCCTTACCCTTACCCTTACCCTTACCCTTACCCTTACCCTTACCCTAACCCTTACCCTTACCCTTACCCTTACCCTTACCCTTGCTTTTACCCTTAGGCTTACCCTTACCTTTACCCTTACCCTTACCCTTACCCTTACCCTTACCCTTGCTTTTACCCTTAAGCTTACCCTTACCCTTACCCTTACCCTTACCCTTACCCTTACCCTTACCCTTACCCTTACCCTTACCCTTACCCTTACCCTTACCCTTACCCTTACCCTTACCCTTACCCTTGCTTTTACCCTTAAACTTACCCTTACCCTTACCCTTACCCTTACCCTTACCCTTACCCTTACCCTTACCCTTACCCTCACCCTTGCTTTTACCCTTAAGCTTACCCTTACCCTTACCCTTACCCTTACCCTTACCCTTACCCTTGCTTTTACCCTTAAGCTTACCCTTACCCTTACCCTTACCCTTATCCTTACCCTTGCTTTTACCCTTAGGCTTACCCTTACCCTTACCCTTACCCTTACCCCTGCTTTTACCCTTAAGCTTACCCTTACCCTTACCCTTACTCTTACCCTTACCCTTACCCTTACCCTTACCCTTGCTTTTACCCTTAGGCTTACCCTTACCTTTACCCTTACCCTTACCCTTACCCTTACCCTTACCCTTACCCTTACCCTTACCCTTACCCTTACCCTTACCCTTACCCTTGCTTTTACCCTTAAGCTAACCCTTACCCTTACCCTTACCCTTACCCTTACCCTTACCCTTAACCTTACCCTTACCCTTGCTTTTACCCTTAAGCTCACCCTTACCCTTACCCTTACCCTTACCCTTACACTTACCCTTACCCTGACCCTTGCCCTTGCTTTTACCCTTAAGCTTACCCTTACTCTTACCCTTACCCTTACCCTTAAGCTTACCCTTACCCTTACCCTTACCCTTACCCTTACCCTTACCCTTACCCTTGCTTTTACCCTTAAGCTTACCCTTACCCTTACCCTTACCCTTACCCTTACCCTTGCTTTTACCCTTAAGCTTACCCTTACCCTTACCCTTACCCTTAAGCTTACCCTTACCCTTACCCTTACCCTTACCCTTGCTTTTACCCTTAAGCTTACCCTTACCCTTACCCTTACCCTTACCCTAACCCTTACCCTTAGCCTTACCCTTACCCTTACCCTTACCCTTACCCTTACCCTTGCTTTTACCCTTAGGCTTACCCTTACCTTTACCCTTACCATTACCCTTACCCTTACCCTTACCCTTACCCTTACCCTTACCCTTACCCTTGCTTTTACCCTTAAGCTTACCCTTACCCTTACCCTTACCCTTACCCTTACCCTTACCCTTACCCTTACCCTTACCCTTACCCTTACCCTTACCCTTACCCTTACCCTTACCCTTGCTTTTACCCTTAAGCTTACCCTTACCCTTACCCTTACCCTTACCCTTACCCTTACCCTTACCCTTACCCTTACCCTTACCCTTACCCTTACCCTTACCCTTACCCTTACCCTTGCTTTTACCCTTAAGCTTACCCTTACCCTTACTCTTACCCTTACCCTTACCCTTACCCTTACCCTTGCTTTTACCCTTAAGCTTACCCTTACCCTTACCTTTACCCTTACCCTCACCCTTACCCTTACCCTTACCCTTACTCTTACCCTTACCCTTACCCTTACCCTTGCTTTTACCCTTAGGCTTACCCTTACCTTTAGCCTTACCCTTACCCTTACCCTTACCCTTACCCTTACCCTTACCCTTGCTTTTACCCTTAAGCTTACCCTTACCCTTACCCTTACCCTTACCCTTACCCTTACCCTTACCCTTACCCTTGCTTTTACCCTTAAGCTTACCCTTACCCTTACCCTTACCTTTACACTTACCCTTGCTTTTACCCTTAGGCTTACCCTTACCCTTACCCTTACCCTTACCCTTAAGCTTACCCTTACCCTTACCCTTACCCTTACCCTCACCCTTACCCTTACACTTACCCTTACCCTTACCCTTACCCTTACCCTTACCCTTACCCTTACCCTTGCTTTTACCCTTAAGCTTACCCTTACCCTTACCCTTACTCTTACCCTTACCCTTACCCTTACCCTTACCCTTACCCTTGCTTTGACCCTTAGGCTTACCCTTACCTTCACCCTTACCCTTACCCTTACCCTTACCCTTACCCTTACCCTTACCCTTACCCTTACCCTTACCCTTACCCTTACCCTTACCCTTGCTTTTACCCTTAAGCTTACCCTTACCCTTACCCTTACCCTTACCCTTACCCTTACCCTTACCCTTGCTTTTACCCTTAAGCTTACCCTTACCCTTACCCTTACCCTTACCCTTACCCTTGCTTTTACCCTTAGGCTTACCCTTACCCTTACCCTTACCCTTACCCTTGCTTTTACCCTTAAGCTTACCCTTACCCTTACCCTTACCCTTACCCTTACCCTTACCCTTACCCTTACCCTTACCCTTACCCTTACCCTTACCCTTACCCTTACCCTTACCCTTACCCTTACCCTTACCCTTGCTTTTACCCTTAGGCTTAACCTTACCTTTACCCTTACCCTTACCCTTACCCTTACCCTTACTCTTACCCTTACCCTTACCCTTACCCTTACCCTTACCCTTACCCTTACCCTTACCCTTACCCTTACCCTTAACCTTACCCTTGCTTTTACCCTTTAGCTTACCCTTACCCTTACCCTTACCCTTACCCTTACCCTTACCCTTACCCTTACCCTTGCTTTTACCCTTAAGCTTACCCTTACCCTTACCCTTACCCTTACCCTCACCCTTACCCTTACCCTTACACTTGCTTATACCCTTAAGCTTACCCTTACCCTTACCCTTACCCTTACCCTTACCCTTACCCTTACCCTTACCCTTACCCTTACCCTTACCCTTACCCTTACCCTTACCCTTACCCTTACCCTTACCCTTGCTTTTACCCTTAGGCTTACCCTTACCTTTACCCTTACCCTTACCCTTACCCTTACCCTTACCCTTACCCTTACCCTTGCTTTTACCCTTAAGCTTACCCTTACCCTTACCCTTACCCTTACCCTTACCCTTACCCTTACCCTTACCCTTACCCTTACCCTTACCCTTACCCTTACCCTTGCTTTTACCCTTAAGCTTACCCTTACCCTTACCCTTACCCTTACCCTTACCCTTACCCTTACCCTTACCCTTATCCTTACCCTTGCTTTTACCCTTAAGCTTACCCTTACCCTTACCCTTACCCTTACCGTTACCCTTACCCTTACCCTTACCCTTACCCTTACCCTTGCTTTTACTCTTAGGCTTACCCTTACCTTTACCCTTACCCTTACCCTTACCCTTACCCTCACCCTTACCCTTACCCTTGCTTTTACCCTTAAGCTTACCCTTACCCTTACCCTTACCCTCACCCTTACCCTTGCTTTTACCCTTAAGCTTACCCTTACCCTTACCCTTAACCTTACCCTTACCCTTGCTTTTACCCTTAGGCTTACCCTTACCCTTACCCTTACCCTTACCCTTACCCTTGCTTTTACCCTTAAGCTTACCCTTACCCTTACCCTTACTCTTACCCTTACCCTTACCCTTACCCTTACCCTTACCCTTACCCTTACCCTTACCCTTACCCTTACCCTTACCCTTGCTTTTACCCTTAGGCTTACCCTTACCTTTACCCTTACCCTAACCCTTACCCTTACCCTTACCCTTACACTTACCCTTGCTTTTACCCTTGAGCTTACCCTTACCCTTACCCTTACCCTTACGCTTACCCTTACCCTTACCCTTACCCTTACCCTTACCCTTACCCTTACCCTTGCTTTTACCCTTAAGCTCACCCTTACCATTTCCCCTAACCCTTACCCTTTCCCTTACCCTTACCCTTACCCTTACCCTTACCCTTGCTTTTACCCTTAAGCTTACCCTTACCCTTACCCTTACCCTTACCCTTACCCTTACCCTTACCCTTACCCTTACCCTTACCCTTACCCTTACCCTTGCTTTTACCCTTAGGCTTACCCTTACCTTTACCCTTACCCTTACCCTTACCCTTACCCTTACCCTTACCCTTGCTTTTACCCTTAAGCTTACCCTTACCCTTACCCTTACCCTTAAGCTTACCCTTACCCTTACCCTTACCCTTACCCTTACCCTTACCCTTACCCTTACCCTTACCCTTACCCTTACCCTTACCCTTACCCTTACCCTTACCCTTGCTTTTACCCTTAAGCTTACCCTTACCCTTACCCTTACCCTTACCCTTACCCTTGCTTTTACCCTTAAGCTTACCCTTACCCTTACCCTTACCCTTAAGCTCACCCTCACCCTTACCCTTTTCCTTACCCTTACCTTTACCTTTACCCTTACCCTTACCCTTACCCTTACCCTTACCCTTGCTTTTACCCTTAAGCTTACCCTTACCCTTACCCTTACCCTTACCCTTAAGCTTACCCTTACCCTTACCCTTACCCTTACCCTTACCCTTACCCTTAACCTTACCCTTGCTTTTACCCTTAAGCTTACCCTTTCCCTTACCCTTACCCTTACCCTCACCCTTACCCTTACCCTTACACTTGCGTATACCCTTAAGCTTACCCTTACCCTTACCCTTACCCTTACCCTTACCCTTACCCTTACCCTTACCCTTACCCTTACCCTCACCCTTACCCTTGCTTTTACCCTTAGGCTTACCCTTACCTTTACCCTTACACTTACCCTTACCCTTACCCTTACCCTTACCCTTACCCTTGCTTTTACCCTTAAGCTTACCCTTACCCTTACCCTTACTCTTACCCTTACCCTAACCCTTACCCTTGCTTTTACCCTTAAGCTTACCCTTACCCTTACCCTTACCCTTACCCTTACCCTTACCCTTACCCTTACCCTTACCCTTACCCTTACCCTTACCCTTACCCTTACCCTTGCTTTTACCCTTAAGCTTACCCTTACCCTTACCCTTACCCTTACCCTTACCCTTACCCTTACCCTTATCCTTACCCTTGCTTTTACCCTTAAGCTCACCCTTACCCTTACCCTTACCCTTACCCTTACCCTTACCCTTACCCTTACCCTTACCCTTACCCTTGCTTTTACTCTTAGGCTTACCCTCACCTTTACCCTTACCCTTACCCTTACCCTTACCCTTACCCTCACCCTTACCCTTACCCTTGCTTTTACCCTTAAGCTTACCCTTACCCTTACCCTTACCCTCACCCTTACCCTTGCTTTTACCCTTAGGCTCACCCTTACCCTTACCCTTACCCTTACCCTTACCCTTGCTTTTACCCTTAAGCTTACCCTTACCCTTACCCTTACCCTTACCCTTACCCTTACCCTTACCCTTACCCTTACCCTTACCCTTACCCTTACCCTTGCTTTTACCCTTAAGCTTACCCTTACCTTTACCCTTACCCTTACCCTTACCCTTACCCTTACCCTTAACCTTACCCTTACCCCTGCTTTTACCCTTAAGCTTACCCTTACCCTTACCCTTACCCTTACCCTTGCTTTTACCCTTAAGCTTACCCTTACCCTTACCCTTACCCTTACCCTTAAGCTTACCCTTACCCTTACCCTTACCCTTACCCTTACCCTTACCCTTACCCTTACCCTTACCCTTACCCTTACCCTTACCCTTACCCTTACCCTTACCCTTACCCTTACCCTTACCCTTACCCTTACCCTTACCCTTACCCTTACCCTTGCTTTTACCCTTAAGCTTACCCTTACCCTTACCCTTAACCTTACCCTTACCCTTACCCTTACCCTTACCCTTACCCTTGCTTTTACCCTTAGGCTTACCCTTACCTTTACCCTTACCCTTACCCTTACCCTTACCCTTACCCTTACTCTACCCTTACCCTTACCCTTACCTTTACCCTTACCCTTGCTTTTACCCTTAAGCTTACCCTTACCCTTACCCTTACCCTTACCCTTACCCTTACTCTTGCTTTTACCCTTAAGCTTACCCTTACCCTTACCCTTACCCTTACCCTTACCCTTGCTTTTACCCTTAGGCTTACCCTTACCCTTTCCCTTACCCTTACCCTTGCTTTTACCCTTAAGCTTACCCTTACCCTTACCCTTACCCTTACCCTTACCCTTACCCTTACCCTTACCCTTACCCTTACCCTTACCCTTACCCTAACCCTTACCCTTACCCTTACCCTTACCCTTACCCTTACCCTTGCTTTTACCCTTAGGCTTACCCTTACCTTTACCCTTACCCTTACCCTTACCCTTACCCTTACCCTTGCTTTTACCCTTAAGCTTACCCTTACCCTTACCCTTACCCTTACCCTTACCCTTACCCTTACCCTTACCCTTACCCTTACTTTTACCCTTACCCTTGCTTTTACCCTTAAACTTACCCTTACCCTTACCCTTACCCTTACCCTTACCCTTACCCTTACCCTTACCCTTACCCTCACCCTTGCTTTTACCCTTAAGCTTACCCTTACCCTTACCCTTACCCTTACCCTTACCCTTACCCTTGCTTTTACCCTTAAGCTTACCCTTACCCTTACCCTTACCCTTACCCTTACCCTTGCTTTTACCCTTAGGCTTACCCTTACCCTTACCCTTACCCTTACCCCTGCTTTTACCCTTAAGCTTACCCTTACCCTTACCCTTACTCTTACCCTTACCCTTACCCTTACCCTTACCCTTGCTTTTACCCTTAGGCTTACCCTTACCTTTACCCTTACCCTTACCCTTACCCTTACCCTTACCCTTACCCTTACCCTTACCCTTACCCTTGCTTTTACCCTTAAGCTAACCCTTACCCTTACCCTTACCCTTACCCTTACCCTTACCCTTACCCTTAACCTTACCCTTACCCTTGCTTTTACCCTTAAGCTCACCCTTACCCTTACCCTTACCCTTACCCTTACACTTACCCTTAACCTGACCCTTACCCTTGCTTTTACCCTTAAGCTTACCCTTACTCTTACCCTTACCCTTACCCTTAAGCTTACCCTTACCCTTACCCTTACCCTTACCCTTACCCTTGCTTTTACCCTTAAGCTTACCCTTACCCTTACCCTTACCCTTACCCTTACCCTTGCTTTTACCCTTAAGCTTACCCTTACCCTTACCCTTACCCTTAAGCTTACCCTTACCCTTACCCTTACCCTTACCCTTACCCTTACCCTTACCCTTACCCTTACCCTTACCCTTACCCTTGCTTTTACCCTTAAGCTTACCCTTACCCTTACCCTTAACCTTACCCTTACCCTTACCCTTACCCTTACCCTTACCCTTACCCTTGCTTTTACCCTTAGGCTTACCCTTACCTTTACCCTTACCCTTACCCTTACCCTTACCCTTACCCTTACCCTTACCCTTACCCTTACCCTTACCTTTACCCTTACCCTTGCTTTTACCCTTAAGCTTACCCTTACCCTTACCCTTACCCTTACCCTTACCCTTACTCTTGCTTTTACCCTTAAGCTTACCCTTACCCTTACCCTTACCCTTACCCTTACCCTTGCTTTTACCCTTAGGCTTACCCTTACCCTTTCCCTTACCCTTACCCTTGCTTTTACCCTTAAGCTTACCCTTACCCTTACCCTTACCCTTACCCTTACCCTTACCCTTACCCTTACCCTTACCCTTACCCTTACCCTTACCCTTACCCTTACCCTTACCCTAACCCTTACCCTTCCCTTACCCTTACCCTTACCCTTACCCTTGCTTTTACCCTTAGGCTTACCCTTACCTTTACCCTTACCCTTACCCTTACCCTTACCCTTACCCTTGCTTTTACCCTTAAGCTTACCCTTACCCTTACCCTTACCCTTACCCTTACCCTTGCCCTTACCCTTACCCTTACCCTTACCCTTACTTTTACCCTTACCCTTGCTTTTACCCTTAAACTTACCCTTACCCTTACCCTTACCCTTACCCTTACCCTTACCCTTACCCTTACCCTCACCCTTGCTTTTACCCTTAAGCTTACCCTTACCCTTACCCTTACCCTTACCCTTACCCTTACCCTTGCTTTTACCCTTAAGCTTACCCTTACCCTTACCCTTACCCTTACCCTTACCCTTGCTTTTACCCTTAGGCTTACCCTTACCCTTACCCTTACCCTTACCCCTGCTTTTACCCTTAAGCTTACCCTTACCCTTACCCTTACTCTTACCCTTACCCTTACCCTTACCCTTACACTTGCTTTTACCCTTAGGCTTACCCTTAACTTTACCCTTACCCTTACCCTTACCCTTACCCTTACCCTTACCCTTACCCTTACCCTTACCCTTGCTTTTACCCTTAAGCTGACCCTTACCCTTACCCTTACCCTTACCCTTACCCTTACCCTTACCCTTAACCTTACCCTTACCCTTGCTTTTACCCTTAAGCTCACCCTTACCCTTACCCTTACCCTTACCCTTACCCTTACACTTACCCTTACCCTGACCCTTACCCTTGCTTTAACCCTTAAGCTTACCCTTACTCTTACCCTTACCCTTACCCTTAAGCTTACCCTTACCCTTACCCTTACCCTTACCCTTACCCTTGCTTTTACCCTTAAGCTTACCCTTACCCTTACCCTTACCCTTACCCTTACCCTTGCTTTTACCCTTAAGCTTACCCTTACCCTTACCCTTACCCTTAAGCTTACACTTACCCTTACCCTTACCCTTACCCTTACCCTTACCCTTGCTTTTACCCTTAAGCTTACCCTTACCCTTACCCTTACCCTTACCCTAACCCTTACCCTTAGCCTTACCCTTACCCTTACCCTTACCCTTACCCTTACCCTTGCTTTTACCCTTAGGCTTACCCTTACCTTTACCCTTACCATTACCCTTACCCTTACCCTTACCCTAACCCTTACCCTTACCCTTACCCTTGCTTTTACCCTTAAGCTTACCCTTACCCTTACCCTTACCCTTACCCTTACCCTTACCCTTACCCTTACCCTTACCCTTACCCTTACCCTTACCCTTGCTTTTACCCTTAAGCTTACCCTTACCCTTACCCTTACCCTTACCCTTACCCTTACCCTTACCCTTACCCTTACCCTTGCTTTTACCCTTAAGCTTACCCTTACCCTTACCCTTACTCTTACCCTTACCCTTACCCTTACCCTTACCCTTGCTTTTACCCTTAAGCTTACCCTTACCCTTACCTTCACCCTTACCCTTACCCTTACCCTTACCCTTACCCTTACTCTTACCCTTACCCTTACCCTTACCCTTGCTTTTACCCTTAGGCTTACCCTTACCTTTAGCCTTACCCTTACCCTTACCCCTACCCTTACCCTTACCCTTACCCTTGCTTTTACCCTTAAGCTTACCCTTACCCTTACCCTTACCCTTACCCTTACCCTTACCCTTACCCTTGCTTTAACCCTTAAGCTTACCCTTACCCTTACCCTTACCCTTACACTTACCCTTGCTTTTACCCTTAGGCTTACCCTTACCCTTACCCTTACCCTTACCCTTAAGCTTACCCTTACCCTTACCCTTACCCTTACCCTCACCCTTACCCTTACCCTTACCCTTACCCTTACCCTTACCCTTACCCTTGCTTTTACCCTTAAGCTTACCCTTACCCTTACCCTTACTCTTACCCTTACCCTTACCCTTACCCTTACCCTTACCCTTGCTTTGACCCTTAGGCTTACCCTTACCTTTACCCTTACCCTTACCCTTACCCTTACCCTTACCCTTACCCTTACCCTTACCCTTACCCTTACCCTTGCTTTTACCCTTAAGCTTCCCCTCACCCTTACCCTTACCCTTACCTTTACCCTTACCCTTACCCTTGCTTTTACCCTTAAGCTTACCCTTACCCTTACCCTTACCCTTACCCTTACCCTTGCTTTTACCCTTAGGCTTACCCTTACCCTTACCCTCACCCTTACCCTTGCTTTTACCCTTAAGCTCACCCTTACCCTTACCCTTACCCTTACCCTTACCCTTACCATTACCCTTACCCTTACCCTTACCCTTACCCTTGCTTTTACCCTTAGGCTTAACCTTACCTTTACCCTTACCCTTACCCTTACCCTTACCCTTACTCTTACCCTTACCCTTACCCTTACCCTTACCCTTACCCTTACCCTTACCCTTACCCTTACCCTTACCCTTACCCTTACCCTTGCTTTTACCCTTAAGCTTACCCTTACCCTTACCCTTACCCTTACCCTTACCCTTACCCTTACCCTTGCTTTTACCCTTAAGCTTACCCTTACCCTTACCCTTACCCTTACCCTCACCCTTACCCTTACCCTTACACTTGCTTATACCCTTAAGCTTACCCTTACCCTTACCCTTACCCTTACCCTTACCCTTACCCTTACCCTTACCCTTACCCTTACCCTTACCCTTACCCTTACCCTTGCTTTTACCCTTAGGCTTACCCTTACCTTTACCCTTACCCTTACCCTTACCCTTACCCTTACCCTTACCCTTACCCTTGCTTTTACCCTTAAGCTTACCCTTACCCTTACCCTTACTCTTACCCTTACCCTAACCCTTACCCTTGCTTTTACCCTTAAGCTTACCCTTACCCTTACCCTTACCCTTACCCTTACCCTTACCCTTACCCTTACCCTTACCCTTACCCTTACCCTTACCCTTGCTTTTACCCTTAAGCTTACCCTTACCCTTACCCTTACCCTTACCCTTACCCTTACCCTTACCCTTATCCTTACCCTTGCTTTTACCCTTAAGCTTACCCTTACCCTTACCCCTACCCTTACCCTTACCCTTACCCTTACCCTTACCCTTACCCTTACCCTTGCTTTTACTCTTAGGCTTACCCTTACCTTTACCCTTACCCTTACCCTTACCCTTACCCTTACCCTCACCCTTCCCTTACCCTTGCTTTTACCCTTAAGCTTACCCTTACCCTTACCCTTACCCTCACCCTTACCCTTGCTTTTACCCTTAAGCTTACCCTTACCCTTACCCTTAACCTTACCCTTACCCTTGCTTTTACCCTTAGGCTTACCCTTACCCTTACCCTTACCCTTACCCTTGCTTTTACCCTTAAGCTTACCCTTACCCTTACCCTTACTCTTACCCTTACCCTTACCCTTACCCTTACCCTTACCCTTACCCTTACCCTTACCCTTACCCTTACCCTTGCTTTTACCCTTAGGCTCACCCTTACCTTTACCCTTACCCTAACCCTTACCCTTACCCCTACCCTTACACTTACCCTTGCTTTTACCCTTAAGCTTACCCTTACCCTTACCCTTACCCTTACCCTTACCCTTACCCTTACCCTTACCCTTACCCTTGCTTTTACCCTTAAGCTTACCCTTACCCTTACCCTTACCCTTACCCTTACCCTTACCCTTACCCTTGCTTTAACCCTTAAGCTTACCCTTACCCTTACCCTTACCCTTACACTTACCCTTGCTTTTACCCTTAGGCTTACCCTTACCCTTACCCTTACCCTTACCCTTAAGCTTACCCTTACCCTTACCCTTACCCTTACCCTCACTCTTACCCTTACCCTTACCCTTACCCTTACCCTTACCCTTACCCTTGCTTTTACCCTTAAGCTTACCCTTACCCTTACCCTTACTCTTACCCTTACCCTTACCCTTACCCTTACCCTTACCCTTGCTTTGACCCTTAGGCTTACCCTTACCTTTACCCTTACCCTTACCCTTACCCTTACCGTTACCCTTACCCTTACCCTTACCCTTACCCTTACCCTTGCTTTTACCCTTAAGCTTACCCTTACCCTTACCCTTACCCTTACCTTTACCCTTACCCTTACCCTTGCTTTTACCCTTAAGCTTACCCTTACCCTTACCCTTACCCTTACCCTTACCCTTGCTTTTACCCTTAGGCTTACCCTTACCCTTACCCTCACCCTTACCCTTGCTTTTACCCTTAAGCTCACCCTTACCCTTACCCTTACCCTTACCCTTACCCTTACCATTACCCTTACCCTTACCCTTACCCTTACCCTTGCTTTTACCCTTAGGCTTAACCTTACCTTTACCCTTACCCTTACCCTTACCCTTACCCTTACTCTTACCCTTACCCTTACCCTTACCCTTACCCTTACCCTTACCCTTACCCTTACCCTTACCCTTACCCTTACCCTTACCCTTGCTTTTACCCTTAAGCTTACCCTTACCCTTACCCTTACCCTTACCCTTACCCTTACCCTTACCCTTGCTTTTACCCTTAAGCTTACCCTTACCCTTACCCTTACCCTTACCCTCACCCTTACCCTTACCCTTACACTTGCTTATACCCTTAAGCTTACCCTTACCCTTACCCTTACCCTTACCCTTACCCTTACCCTTACCCTTACCCTTACCCTTACCCTTACCCTTACCCTTACCCTTGCTTTTACCCTTAGGCTTACCCTTACCTTTACCCTTACCCTTACCCTTACCCTTACCCTTACCCTTACCCTTACCCTTGCTTTTACCCTTAAGCTTACCCTTACCCTTACCCTTACTCTTACCCTTACCCTAACCCTTACCCTTGCTTTTACCCTTAAGCTTACCCTTACCCTTACCCTTACCCTTACCCTTACCCTTACCCTTACCCTTACCCTTACCCTTACCCTTACCCTTGCTTTTACCCTTAAGCTTACCCTTACCCTTACCCTTACCCTTACCCTTACCCTTACCCTTACCCTTATCCTTACCCTTGCTTTTACCCTTAAGCTTACCCTTACCCTTACCCCTACCCTTACCCTTACCCTTACCCTTACCCTTACCCTTACCCTTACCCTTGCTTTTACTCTTAGGCTTACCCTTACCTTTACCCTTACCCTTACCCTTACCCTTACCCTTACCCTCACCCTTACCCTTACCCTTGCTTTTACCCTTAAGCTTACCCTTACCCTTACCCTTACCCTCACCCTTACCCTTGCTTTTACCCTTAAGCTTACCCTTACCCTTACCCTTAACCTTACCCTTACCCTTGCTTTTACCCTTAGGCTTACCCTTACCCTTACCCTTACCCTTACCCTTGCTTTTACCCTTAAGCTTACCCTTACCCTTACCCTTACTCTTACCCTTACCCTTACCCTTACCCTTACCCTTACCCTTACCCTTACCCTTACCCTTACCCTTACCCTTGCTTTTACCCTTAGGCTCACCCTTACCTTTACCCTTACCCTAACCCTTACCCTTACCCTTACCCTTACACTTACCCTTGCTTTTACCCTTAAGCTTACCCTTACCCTTACCCTTACCCTTACCCTTACCCTTACCCTTACCCTTACCCTTACCCTTACCCTTACCCTTAACCTTACCCTTACCCTTGCTTTTACCCTTAAGCTCACCCTTACCCTTACCCTTACCCTTACCCTTACCCTTACCCTTACCCTTACCCTTACCCTTACCCTTGCTTTTACCCTTAAGCTTACCCTTACCCTTACCCTTACCCTTACCCTTACCCTTACCCTTACCCTTACCCTTACCCTTACCCTTACCCTTACCCTTACCCTTGCTTTTACCCTTAGGCTTACCCTTACCTTTACCCTTACCCTTACCCTTACCCTTACCCTTACCCTTGCTTTTACCCTTAAGCTTACCCTTACCCTTACCCTTACCCTTAAGCTTACCCTTACCCTTACCCTTACCCTTACCCTTACCCTTACCCTTACCCTTACCCTTACCCTTACCCTTACCCTTACCCTTACCCTTACCCTTACCCTTACCCTTACCCTTACCCTTACCCTTGCTTTTACCCTTAAGCTTACCCTTACCCTTACCCTTACCCTTACCCTTACCCTTGCTTTTACCCTTAAGCTTACCCTTACCCTTACCCTTAAGCTTACCCTTACCCTTACCCTTACCCTTACCCTTACTTTTACCCTTACCCTTACCCTTACCCTTACCCTTACCCTTACCCTTACCCTTACCCTTGCTTTTACCCTTAAGCTTACCCTTACCCTTACCCTTACCCTTACCCTTAAGCTTACCCTTACCCTTACCCTTACCCTTACCCTTACCCTTAACCTTACCCTTGCTTTTACCCTTAAGCTTACCCTTACCCTTACCCTTACCCTTACCCTTAAGCTTACCCTTACCCTTACCCTTACCCTTACCCTTACCCTTGCTTTTACCCTTAAGCTTACCCTTACCCTTAGCCTTACCCTTACCCTTAAGCTTACCCTTACCCTTACCCTTACCCTTACCCTTACCCTTACCCTTACCCTTACCCTTACCCTTACCCTTACCCTTACCCTTACCCTTACCCTTACCCTTACCCTTACCCTTACCCTTACCCTTGCTTTTACCCTTAAGCTTACCCTTACCCTTACCCTTTCCCTTACCCTTGCTTTTACCCTTAAGCTTACCCTTAAACTTACCCTTACCCTTACCCTTAAGCTTACCCTTACCCTTACCCTTACCCTTATCCTTACCCTTACCCTTACCCTTACCCTTACCCTTACCCTTACCCTTACCCTTGCTTTTACCCTTAAGCTTACCCTTACCCTTACCCTTACCCTTACCCTTACCCTTACCCTTACCCTTACCCTTACCCTTACCCTTGCTTTTACCCTTAGGCTTACCCTTACCTTTACCCTTACCCTTACCCTTACCCTTACCCTTACCCTTACCCTTACCCTTACCCTTGCTTTTACCCTTAAGCTTACCCTTACCCTTACCCTTACCCTTACCCTTACCCTTACCCTTACCCTTGCTTTTACCCTTAAGCTTACCCTTACCCTTACCCTTACCCTTACCCTTACCCTTGCTTTTACCCTTAGGCTTACCCTTACCCTTACCCTTACCCTTACCCTTGCTTTTACCCTTAAGCTTACCCTTACCCTTACCCTTACCCTTACCCTTACCCTTACCCTTACCCTTACCCTTACCCTTACCCTTGCTTTTACCCTTAAGCTTACCCTTACCCTTACCCTTACCCTTACCCTTACCCTTACCCTTACCCTTACCCTTACCCTTACCCTCACCCTTGCTTTTACCCTTAAGCTTACCCTTACCCTTACCCTTACCCTTACCCTTACCCTTGCTTTTACCCTTAAGCTTACCCTTACCCTTACCCTTACCCTTACCCTTACCCTTGCTTTTACCCTTAGGCTTACCCTTACCCTTACCCTTACCCTTACCCTTACCCTTACCCTTACCCTTACCCTTGCTTTTACCCTTAAGCTTACCCTTACCCTTACCCTTACCCTTACCCTTACCCTTACCCTTACCCTTACCCTTACCCTCACCCTTGCTTTTACCCTTAAGCTTACCCTTACCCTTACCCTTACCCTTACCCTTACCCTTACCCTTGCTTTTACCCTTAAGCTTACCCTTACCCTTACCCTTACCCTTACCCTTACCCTTGCTTTTACCCTTAGGCTTACCCTTACCCTTACCCTTACCCTTACCCTTGCTTTTACTCTTAAGCTTACCCTTACCCTTACCCTTACCCTTACTCTTACCCTTACCCTTACCCTTACCCTTACCCTTGCTTTTACCCTTAGGCTTATCCTTACCTTGACCCTTACCCTTACCCTTACCCTT
Organism: Myrrha octodecimguttata; assembly: GCA_958510865.1. Taxonomy (NCBI): domain Eukaryota; kingdom Metazoa; phylum Arthropoda; class Insecta; order Coleoptera; family Coccinellidae; genus Myrrha; species Myrrha octodecimguttata. The sequence goes on along the minus strand of CAUEHS010000884.1, from coordinate 42,173 downwards.
ACCCTTACCCTTACCCTTACCCTTACCCTTACCCTTACCCTTGCTTTTACCCTTAAGCTTACCCTTACCCTTACCCTTACCCTTACCCTTACCCTTACCCTTACCCTTACCCTTACCCTTACCCTTACCCTTACCCTTACCCTTACCCTTACCCTTACCCTTACCCTTACCCTTACCCTTACCCTTACCCTTACCCTTACTCTTACCCTTGCTTTTACCCTTAAGCTCACCCTTACCCTTACCCTTACCCTTACCCTTACCCTTACCCTTACTCTTACCCTTACCCTTGCTTTTACCCTTAAGCTTACCCTTACCCTTACCCTTACCCTTAAGCTTACCCTTACACTTACCCTTACCCTTACCCTTACCCTTACCCTTGCTTTTACCCTTAAGCTTACCCTTACCCTTACCCTTACCCTTACCCTTACCCTTGCTTTTACCCTTTAGCTTACCCTTACCCTTACCCTTACCCTTACCCTTAAGCTTACGCTTACCCTTACCCTTACCCTTACCCTTACCCTTACCCTTGCTTTTACCCTTAAGCTTACCCTTACCCTTACCCTTACCCTTACTCTTACCCTTACCCTTACCCTTACCCTTACCCTTGCTTTTACCCTTAGGCTTATCCTTACCTTGACCCTTACCCTTACCCTTACCCTTACCCTTACCCTTACCCTTACCCTTACCCTTACCCTTACCCTTGCTTTTACCCTTAAGCTTACCCTTACCCTTACCCTTACCCTTACCCTTACCCTTACCCTTACCCTTACCCTTACCCTTACCCTTACCCTTACCCTTACCCTTACCCTTACCCTTACCCTTACCCTTACCCTTACCCTTACCCTTACCCTTACTCTTACCCTTGCTTTTACCCTTAAGCTCACCCTTACCCTTACCCTTACCCTTACCCTTACCCTTACCCTTACTCTTACCCTTACCCTTGCTTTTACCCTTAAGCTTACCCTTACCCTTACCCTTACCCTTAAGCTTACCCTTACACTTACCCTTACCCTTACCCTTACCCTTACCCTTGCTTTTACCCTTAAGCTTACCCTTACCCTTACCCTTACCCTTACCCTTACCCTTGCTTTTACCCTTAAGCTTACCCTTACCCTTACCCTTACCCTTACCCTTAAGCTTACGCTTACCCTTACCCTTACCCTTACCCTTACCCTTACCCTTACCCTTGCTTTTACCCTTAAGCTTACCCTTACCCTTACCCTTACCCTTACCCTTACCCTTACCCTTACCCTTACCCTTACCCTTACCCTTGCTTTTACCCTTAGGCTTACCCTTACCTTTACCCTTACCATTACCCTTACCCTTACCCTTACCCTTACCCTTGCTTTTACCCTTAAGCTTACCCTTACCCTTACTCTTACCCCTACCCTTACCCTTACCCTTACCCTTACCCTTACCCTTACCCTTACCCTTACCCTTGCTTTTACCCTTAGGCTTACCCTCACCTTTACCCTTACCCTTACCCTTACCCTTACCCTTACCCTTACCCTTGCTTTTACCCTTAAGCTTACCCTTACCCTTACCCTAACCCTTACCCTTAGCCTTACCCTTACCCTTGCTTTTACCCTTAAGCTTACCCTTACCCTTACCCTTACCCTTACCCTTGCTTTTACCCTTAGGCTTACCCTTACCCTTACCCTTACCCTTACCCTTAAGCTTACCCTTACCCTTACCCTTACCCTTACCCTTACCCTTACCCTTACCCTTACCCTTACCCTTACCCTTACCCTTGCTTTTACCCTTAAGCTTACCCTTACCCTTACCCTTACCCTTACCCTTACCCTTACCCTTACCCTTACTTAGGGTAAGGGTAAGGGTAAGCTTAAGGTTAAAAGCAAGGGTAAGGGTAAGGGTAAGGGTAAGGGTAAGGGTAAGGGTAAGGGTAAGGGTAAGGGTAAGGGTAAGGGTAAGCTTAAGGGTAAGGGTGAGGGTAAGGGTAAGGGTAAGCTTAAGGGTAAAAGCAAGGGTAAGGGTAAGGGTAAGGGTAAGGGTAAGGGTAAGCTTAAGGGTAAGGGTAAGGGTAAGGGTAAGGGTAAGCTTAAGGGTAAAAGCAAGGGTAAGGTTAAGGGTAAGGGTAAGGGTAAGGGTAAGGGTAAGGGTAAGCTTAAGGGTAAGGGTAAGGGTAAGGGTAAGGGTAAGCTTAAGGGTAAAAGCAAGGGTAAGGGTAAGGGTAAGGGTAAGGGTAAGGGTAAGGGTAAGGGTAAGGGTAAGGGTAAGGGTAAGGGTAAGGGTAAGGGTAAGGGTAAGGGTAAGGGTAAGGGTAAGCTTAAGGGTAAGGGTAAGGGTAAGGGTAAGCTTAAGGGTAAAAGCAAGGGTAAGGGTAAGGGTAAGGGTAAGGGTAAACGTAAGCTTAAGGGTAAAAGCAAGGGTAAGGGTAAGGGTAAGGGTAAGGGTAAGGGTAAGGGTAAGGGTAAGGGTAAGGGTAAGGGTAAGCTTAAGGGTAAGGGTAAGGGTAAGGGTAAGCTTAAGGGTAAAAGCAAGGGTAAGGGTAAGGGTAAGGGTAAAGGTAAGGGTAAGCCTAAGGGTAAAAGCAAGGGTAAGGGTAAGGGTAAGGGTAAGGGTAAGGGTAAGGGTAAGGGTAAGGGTAAGGGTAAGGGTAAGGGTAAGGGTAAGCTTAAGGGTAAAAGCAAGGGTAAGGGTAAGGGTAAGGGTAAGGGTAAGGGTAAGGGTAAGGGTAAGCTTAAGGGTAAAAGCAAGGGTAAGGGTAAGGGTAAGGGTAAGAGTAAGGGTAAGGGTAAGGGTAAGGGTAAGGGTAAGGGAAAGCTTAAGGGTAAAAGCAAGGGTAAGGGTAAGGGTAAGGGTAAGGGTTAGGGTAAGGGTAAAGGTAAGGGTAAGCCTAAGGGTAAAAGCAAGGTAAGGGTAAGGGTAAGGGTAAGGGTAAGGGTAAGGGTAAGGGTAAGGGTAAGGGTAAGGGTAAGAGTAAGGGTAAGGGTAAGGGTAAGCTTAAGGGTAAAAGCAAGGGTAAGGGTAAGGGTAAGGGTAAGGGTAAGGGTAAGCCTAAGGGTAAAAGCAAGGGTAAGGGTAAGGTTAAGGGTAAGGGTAAGGGTAAGCTTAAGGGTAAAAGCAAGGGTAAGGGTAAGGGTAAGGGTAAGGGTAAGGGTAAGCTTAAGGGTAAAAGCAAGGGTAAGGGTAAGGGTGAGGGTAAGGGTAAGGGTAAGGGTAAGGGTAAAGGTAAGGGTAAGCCTAAGAGTAAAAGCAAGGGTAAGGGTAAGGGTAAGGGTAACGGTAAGGGTAAGGGTAAGGGTAAGGGTAAGGGCAAGGGTAAGGGTAAGGGTAAGGGTAAGGGTAAGCTTAAGGGTAAAAGCAAGGGTAAGGATAAGGGTAAGGGTAAGGGTAAGGGTAAGGGTAAGGGTAAGGGTAAGGGTAAGCTTAAGGGTAAAAGCAAGGGTAAGGGTAAGGGTAAGGGTAAGGGTAAGGGTAAGGGTAAGGGTAAGGGTAAGAGTAAGGGTAAGGGTAAGCTTAAGGGTAAAAGCAAGGGTAAGGGTTAGGGTAAGGGTAAGGGTAAGGGTAAGGGTAAGGGTAAGGGTAAGCTTAAGGGTAAAAGCAAGGGTAAGGGTAAGGGTAAGGGTAAGGGTAAGGGTAAAGGTAAGGGTAAGCCTAAGGGTAAAAGCAAGGGTAAGGGTAAGGGTAAGGGTAAGGGTAAGGGTAAGGGTAAGGGTAAGGGTGAGGGTAAGGGTAAGGGTAAGGGTAAGCTTAAGGGTATAAGCAAGGGTAAGGGTAAGGGTAAGGGTGAGGGTAAGGGTAAGGGTAAGGGTAAGGGTAAGCTTAAGGGTAAAAGCAAGGGTAAGGGTAAGGGTAAGGGTAAGGGTAAGGGTAAGCCTAAGGGTAAAAGCAAGGGTAAGGGTAAGGGTAAGGGTAAGGGTAAGGGTAAGGGTAAGCTTAAGGGTAAAAGCAAGGGTAAGGGTAAGGGTAAGGGTAAGGGTAAGGGTAAGGGTAAGGGTAAGGGTGAGGGTAAGGGTAAGGGTAAGGGTAAGCTTAAGGGTATAAGCAAGGGTAAGGGTAAGGGTAAGGGTGAGGGTAAGGGTAAGGGTAAGGGTAAGAGTAAGCTTAAGGGTAAAAGCAAGGGTAAGGGTAAGGGTAAGGGTAAGGGTAAGGGTAAGGGTAAGGGTAAGGGTAAGGGTAAGCTTAAGGGTAAAAGCAAGGGTAAGGGTAAGGGTAAGGGTGAGGGTAAGGGTAAGGGTAAGGGTAAGGGTAAGGGTAAGGGTAAAGGTAAGGTTAAGCCTAAGGGTAAAAGCAAGGGTAAGGGTAAGGGTAAGGGTAAGGGTAAGCCTAAGGGTAAAAGCAAGGGTAAGGGTAAGGGTAAGGGTAAGGGTAAGGGTAAGGGTAAGCTTAAGGGTAAAAGCAAGGGTAAGGGTAAGGGTAAGGGTAAGGGTAAGGGTAAGGGTAAGGGTAAGGGTAAGCTTAAGGGTAAAAGCAAGGGTAAGGGTAAGGGTAAGGGTAAGGGTAAGGGTAAGGGTAAGGGTAAGGGTAAAGGTAAAGGTAAGGGTAAGCCTAAGGGTCAAAGCAAGGGTAAGGGTAAGGGTAAGGGTAAGGGTAAGGGTAAGGGTAAGGGTAAGGGTAAGGGTAAGCTTAAGGGTAAAAGCAAGGGTAAGGGTAAGGGTAAGGGTAAGGGTAAGGGTAAGGGTAAGGGTAAGCTTCAGGGTAAGGGTAAGGGTAAGGGTAAGGGTAAGCCTAAGGGTATAAGCAAGGGTAAGTGTAAGGGTAAGGGTAATGGTAAGGGTAAGCTTACCCTTACCCTTACCCTTACCCTTACCCTTACCCTTACCCTTACCCTTACCCTTATCCTTACCCTTGCTTTTACCCTTAAGCTTACCCTTACCCTTACCCTTACCCTTACCCTTACCCTTACCCTTACCCTTACCCTTACCCTTACCCTTACCCTTGCTTTTACTCTTAGGCTTACCCTTACCTTTACCCTTACCCTTACCCTTACCCTTACCCTCACCCTTACCCTTACCCTTGCTTTTACCCTTAAGCTTACCCTTACCCTTACCCTTACCCTTACCCTTACCCTTGCTTTTACCCTTAAGCTTACCCTTACCCTTACCCTTACCCTTAACCTTACCCTTATCCTTGCTTTTACCCTTAGGCTTACCCTTACCCTTACCCTTACCCTTACCCTTGCTTTTACCCTTAAGCTTACCCTTACCCTTACCCTTACTCTTACCCTTACCCTTACCCTTACCCTTACCCTTACCCTTACCCTTACCCTTACCCTTGCTTTTACCCTTAGGCTTACCCTTACCTTTACCCTTACCCTAACCCTTACCCTTACCCTTACCCTTACCCTTACCCTTGCTTTTACCCTTAAGCTTACCCTTACCCTTACCCTTACCCTTACCCTTACCCTTACCCTTACCCTTACCCTTACCCTTACCCTTACCCTTACCCTTACCCTTGCTTTTACCCTTAAGCTCACCCTTACCCTTACCCTTACCCTTACCCTTACCCTTACCCTTACCCTTACCCTTACCCTTACCCTTACCCTTACCCTTGCTTTTACCCTTAAGCTTACCCTTACCCTTACCCTTACCCTTACCCTTACCCTTACCCTTACCCTTACCCTTACCCTTACCCTTACCCTTACCCTTGCTTTTACCCTTAGGCTTACCCTTACCTTTACCCTTACCCTTACCCTTACCCTTACCCTTACCCTTGCTTTTACCCTTAAGCTTACCCTTACCCTTACCCTTACCCTTAAGCTTACCCTTACCCTTACCCTTACCCTTACCCTTACCCTTACCCTTACCCTTACCCTTACCCTTACCCTTACCCTTACCCTTGCCCTTACCCTTACCCTTACCCTTACCCTTACCCTTGCTTTTACCCTTAAGCTTACCCTTACCCTTACCCTTACCCTTACCCTTACCCTTACCCTTGCTTTTACCCTTAAGCTTACCCTTACCCTTACCCTTACCCTTAAGCTTACCCTTACCCTTACCCTTACCCTTACCCTTACCCTTATCCTTACCCTTACCCTTACCCTTACCCTTACCCTTACCCTTGCTTTTACCCTTAAGCTTACCCTTACCCTTAAGCTTACCCTTACCCTTACCCTTACCCTTACCCTTACCCTTAACCTTACCCTTGCTTTTACCCTTAAGCTTACCCTTACCCTTACCCTTACCCTTACCCTTAAGCTTACCCTTACCCTTACCCTTACCCTTACCCTTACCCTTGCTTTTACCCTTAAGCTTACCCTTACCCTTACCCTTACCCTTAAGCTTACCCTTACCCTCACCCTTACCCTCACCCTTACCCTTACCCTTACCCTTACCCTTGCTTTTACCCTTAAGCTTACCCTTACCCTTACCCTAAGTAAGGGTAAGGGTAAGGGTAAGGGTAAGGGTAAGGGTAAGGATAAGGGTAAGGGTAAGGGTAAGGGTAAGGGTAAGGGTAAGGGCAAGCTTAAGGGTAAAAGCAAGGGTAAGGGTAAGGGAAAGGGTAAGGGTAAGGGTAAGGGTAAGGGTAAGGGTAAGGGTAAGGGTAAGGGTAAGGGTAAGGGTAAGGGTAAGGGTAAGGGTAAGCTTAAGGGTAAGGGTAAGGGTAAGGGTAAGGGTAAGCCTAAGGGTAAAAGCAAGGGTAAGGGTAAGGGTAAGGGTAAGGGTAAGCTTAAGGGTAAAAGCAAGGGTAAGGGTAAGGGTAAGGGTAAGGGTAAGGGTGAGGGTAAGGGTAAAGGTGAGGGTAAGCCTAAGGGTAAAAGCAAGGGTAAGGGTAAGGGTAAGGGTAAGGGTAAGGGTAAGGGTAAGGGTAGGGGTAAGAGTAAGGGTAAGGGTAAGCTTAAGGGTAAAAGCAAGTGTAAGGGTAAGGGTAAGGGTAAGGGTAAGGGTAAGGGTAAGCTTAAGGGTAAAAGCAAGGGTAAGGGTAAGGGTAAGGGTAAGGGTAGGGGTAAGGGTAAGGGTAAGGGTAAGGGTAAGGGTAAGGGTAAGGGTAAGGGTAAGGGTAAGGGTAAGGGTAAGGGTAAGGGTAAGGGTAAGGGTAAGGGTAAGGGTAAGGGTAAGGGTAAGGGTAAGGGTAAGGGTAAGGGTAAGGGTAAGGGTAAGGGTAAGCTTAAGGGTAAAAGCAAGGGTAAGGGTAAGGGTAAGGGTAAGGGTAAGGGTGAGGGTAATGGTAAGGGTAAAGGTAAGGGTAAGCCTAAGGGTAAAAGCAAGGGTAAGGGTAAGGGTAAGGGTAAGGGTAAGGGTAAGGGTAAGGGTAAGGGTAAGGGTAAGGGTAAGGGTAAGCTTAAGGGTAAAAGCAAGGGTAAGGGTAAGGGTAAGGGTAAGGGTAAGGGTAAGCTTAAGGGTAAGGGTAAGGGTAAGGGTAAGGGTAAGCTTAAGGGTAAAAGCAAGGGTAAGGGTAAGGGTAAGGGTAAGGTTAAGGGTAAGCTTAAGGGTAAAAGCAAGGGTAAGGGTAAGGGTAAGGGTAAGGGTAAGGGTAAGGGTAAGCTTAAGGGTAAGGGTAAGGGTAAGGGTAAGCTTAAGGGTAAAAGCAAGGGTAAGGGTAAGAGTAAGGGTAAGGGTAAGGGTAAGGGTAAGGGTAAGGGTAAGGGTAAGGGTGAGCTTAAGGGTAAAAGCAAGGGTAAGGGTAAGGGTAAGGGTAAGGGTAAGGGTAAGGGTAAGGGTAAGGGTAAAGGTAAGGGTAAGGGTAAGGGTAAGGGTAAGCTTAAGGGTAAAAGCAAGGGTAAGGGTAAGGGTAAGGGTAAGGGTAAGGGTAAGGGTAAGGGTAAGGGTAAGGGTAACGGTAAGGGTAAAGGTAAAGGTAAGGTTAAGCCTAAGGGTAAAAGCAAGGGTAAGGGTAAGGGTAAGGGTAAGGGTAAGAGTAAGGGTAAGGGTAAGGGTAAGGGTAAGCTTAAGGGTAAAAGCAAGGATAAGGGTAAGGGTAAGGGTAAGGGTAAGCCTAAGGGTAAAAGCAAGGGTAAGGGTAAGGGTAAGGGTAAGGGTAAGCTTAAGGGTAAAAGCAAGGGTAAGGGTAAGGGTAAGGGTAAGGGTAAGGGTAAGGGTAAGCTTAAGGGTAAAAGCAAGGGTGAGGGTAAGGGTAAGGGTAAGGGTAAGGGTAAGGGTAAGGGTAAGGGTAAGGGTAAGGGTAAGGGTAAGCTTAAGGGTAAAAGCAGGGGTAAGGGTAAGGGTAAGGGTAAGGGTAAGGGTAAGGGTAAGGGTAAGGGTAAGGGTAAGGGTAAGGGTAAGGGTAAGCTTAAGGGTAAAAGCAAGGGTAAGGGTAAGGGTAAGGGTAAGGGTAAGGGTAAGGGTAAAGGTAAGGGTAAGCCTAAGGGTAAAAGCAAGGGTAAGGGTAAGGGTAAGGGTAAGGGTAAGGGTAAGGGTAAGGGTAAGGGTAAGGGTAAGGGTAAGGGTAAGGGTAAGGGTAAGGGTAAGGGTAAGGGTAAGGGTAAGGGTAAGGGTAAGGGTAAGGGTAAGGGTAAGGGTAAGGGTAAGGGTAAGGGTAAGGGTAAGGGTAAGGGTAAGGGTAAGCTTAAGGGTAAAAGCAAGGGTAAGGGTAAGGGTAAGGGTAAGCCTAAGGGTAAAAGCAAGGGTTAGGGTAAGGGTAAGGGTAAGGGTAAGGGTAAGCTTAAGGGTAAAAGCAAGGGTAAGGGTAAGGGTAAGGGTAAGGGTAAGGGTAAGGGTAAGCTTAAGGGTAAAAGCAAGGGTAAGGGTAAGGGTAAGGGTAAGGGTAAGGGTAAGGGTAAGGGTAAGGGTAAGGGTAAAGGTAAGGGTAAGCCTAAGGGTAAAAGCAAGGGTAAGGGTAAGGGTAAGGGTAAGGGTAAGGGTAAGGGTAAGGGTAAGGGTAAGGGTAAGGGTAAGGGTAAGCTTAAGGGTAAAAGCAAGGGTAAGGGTAAGGGTAAGGGTAAGGGTAAGGGTAAGGGTAAGGGTAAGGGTAAGGGTAAGGGTAAGGGTAAGCTTAAGGGTAAGGGTAAGGGTAAGGGTAAGGGTAAGGGTAAGCTTAAGGGTAAAAGCAAGGGTAAGGGTAAGGGTAAGGGTAAGGGTAAGCTTAAGGGTAAAAGCAAGGGTAAGGGTAAGGGTAGGGGTAAGGGTAAGGGTAAGGGTAAGGGTAAGGGTAAGCTTAAGGGTAAGGGTGAGGGTAAGGGTAAGGGTAAGCTTAAGGGTAAAAGCAAGGGTAAGGGTTAGGGTAAGGGTAAGGGTAAGGGTAAGCTTAAGGGTAAGGGTAAGGGTAAGGGTAAGCTTAAGGGTAAAAGCAAGGGTAAGGTTAAGGGTAAGGGTAAGGGTAAGGGTAAGGGTAAGGGTAAGCTTAAGGGTAAGGGTAAGGGTAAGGGTAAGGGTAAGCTTAAGGGTAAAAGCAAGGGTAAGGGTAAGGGTAAGGGTAAGGGTAAGGGTAAGGGTAAGGGTAAGGGTAAGGGTAAGGGTAAGGGTAAGGGTAAGGGTAAGCTTAAGGGTAAGCTTAAGGATAAAAGCAAGGGTAAGGGTAAGGGTAAGGGTAAGGGTAAGGGTAAGCTTAAGGGTAAAAGCAAGGGTAAGGGTAAGGGTAAGGGTAAGGGTAAGGGTAAGGGTAAGGGTAAGGGTAAGGGTAAGGGTAAGGGTAAGCTTAAGGGTAAGGGTAAGGGTAAGGGTAAGCTTAAGGGTAAAAGCAAGGGTAAGGGTAAGGGTAAGGGTAAGGGTAAGGGTAAAGGTAAGGGTAAGCCTAAGGGTAAAAGCAAGGGTAAGGGTAAGGGTAAGGGTAAGGGTAAGGGTAAGGGTAAGGGTAAGGGTAAGGGTAAGGGTAAGGGTAAGCTTAAGGGTAAAAGCAAGGGTAAGGGTAAGGGTAAGGGTAAGGGTAAGGGTAAGGGTAAGGGTAAGGGTAAGGGTAAGCTTAAGGGTAAAAGCAAGGGTAAGGGTAAGGGTAAGGGTAAGGGTAAGGGTAAGGGTAAGGGTAAGGGTAAGGGTAAGGGTAAGGGTAAGGGTAAGGGTAATGGTAAGGGTAAGCTTAAGGGTAAAAGCAAGGGTAAGGGTAAGGGTAAGGGTAAGGGTAAGGGTAAGGGTAAGGGTTAGGTAAGGGTAAAGGTAAGGGTAAGCTTAAGGGTAAAAGCAAGGGTAAGGGTAAGGGTAAGGGTAAGGGTAAGGGTAAGGGTAAGGGTAAGGGTAAGGGTAAGAGTAAGGGTAAGGGTAAGGGTAAGCTTAAGGGTAAAAGCAAGGGTAAGGGTAAGGGTAAGGGTAAGGGTAAGCCTAAGGGTAAAAGCAAGGGTAAGGGTAAGGTTAAGGGTAAGGGTAAGGGTAAGCTTAAGGGTAAAAGCAAGGGTAAGGGTTAGGGTAAGGGTAAGGGTAAGGGTAAGCTTAAGGGTAAAAGCAAGGGTAAGGGTAAGGGTGGGGGTAAGGGTAAGGGTAAGGGTAAAGGTAAGGGTAAGCCTAAGAGTAAAAGCAAGGGTAAGGGTAAGGGTAAGGGTAAGGGTAAGGGTAAGGGTAAGGGTAAGGGTAAGCTTAAGGGTAAAAGCAAGGGTAAGGATAAGGGTAAGGGTAAGGGTAAGGGTAAGGGTAAGGGTAAGGGTAAGGGTAAGGGTAAGGGTAAGGGTAAGCTTAAGGGTAAAAGCAAGGGTAAGGGTAAGGGTAAGGGTAAGGGTAAGGGTAAAGGTAAGGGTAAGCCTAAGGGTAAAAGCAAGGGTAAGGGTAAGGGTAAGGGTAAGGGTAAGGGTAAGGGTAAGGGTAAGGGTAAGGGTAAGCTTAAGGGTAAAAGCAAGGGTAAGGGTAAGGGTAAGGGTAAGGGTAAGGGTAAGGGTAAGGGTAAGGGTAAGGGTAAGGGTAAGCTTAAGGGTAAAAGCAAGGGTAAGGGTAAGGGTAAGGGTAAGGGTAAGGGTAAGGGTAAGGGTAAGGGTAAGGGTAAGGGTAATGGTAAGGGTAAGCTTAAGGGTAAAAGCAAGGGTAAGGGTAAGGGTAAGGGTAAGGGTAAGGGTTAGGGTAAGGGTAAAGGTAAGGGTAAGCCTAAGGGTAAAAGCAAGGGTAAGGGTAAGGGTAAGGGTAAGGGTAAGGGTAAGGGTAAGGGTAAGGGTAAGGGTAAGGGTAAGGGTAAGGGTAAGGGTAAGGGTAAGGGTAAGGGTAAGGGTAAGAGTAAGGGTAAGGGTAAGGGTAAGCTTAAGGGTAAAAGCAAGGGTAAGGGTAAGGGTAAGGGTAAGGGTAAGCCTAAGGGTAAAAGCAAGGGTAAGGGTAAGGTTAAGGGTAAGGGTAAGGGTAAGCTTAAGGGTAAAAGCAAGGGTAAGGGTAAGGGTAAGGGTAAGGGTAAGGGTAAGCTTAAGGGTATAAGCAAGGGTAAGGGTAAGGGTGAGGGTAAGGGTAAGGGTAAGGGTAAGGGTAAAGGTAAGGGTAAGCCTAAGAGTAAAAGCAAGGGTAAGGGTAAGGGTAAGGGTAAGGGTAAGGGTAAGGGTAAGGGTAAGGGTAAGGGTAAGGGTAAGGGTAAGGGTAAGGGTAAGGGTAAGGGTAAGCTTAAGGGTAAAAGCAAGGGTAAGGATAAGGGTTAGGGTAAGGGTAAGGGTAAGGGTAAGGGTAAGGGTAAGGGTAAGGGTAAGGGTAAGCTTAAGGGTAAGGGTAAGGGTAAGGGTAAGGGTAAGGGTAAGGGTAAGGGTAAGGGTAAGGGTAAGCTTAAGGGTAAAAGCAAGGGTAAGGGTTAGGGTAAGGGTAAGGGTAAGGGTAAGGGTAAGGGTAAGGGTAAGTGTAAGCTTAAGGGTAAAAGCAAGGGTAAGGGTAAGGGTAAGGGTAAGGGTAAGGGTAAGGGTAAGGGTAAAGGTAAGGGTAAGCCTAAGGGTAAAAGCAAGGGTAAGGGTAAGGGTAAGGGTAAGGGTAAGGGTAAGGGTAAGGGTAAGGGTAAGGGTAAGGGTAAGGGTAAGGGTAACGGTAAGGGTAAGGGTAAGGGTAAGGGTAAGGGTAAGCTTAAGTGTATAAGCAAGGGTAAGGGTAAGGGTAAGGGTGAGGGTAAGGGTAAGGGTAAGGGTAAGGGTAAGCTTAAGGGTAAAAGCAAGGGTAAGGGTAAGGGTAAGGGTAAGGGTAAGGGTAAGGGTAAGGGTAAGGGTAAGGGTAAGCTTAAGAGTAAAAGCAAGGGTAAGGGTAAGGGTAAGGGTAAGGGTAAGGGTAAGGGTAAGGGTAAGGGTAAGGGTAAGGGTAAGGGTAAAGGTAAGGTTAAGCCTAAGGGTAAAAGCAAGGGTAAGGGTAAGGGTAAGGGTAAGGGGAAGGGTAAGGGTAAGGGTAAGGGTAAGGGTAAGGGTAAGGGTAAGGGTAAGGGTAAGCTTAAGGGTAAAAGCAAGGGTAAGGGTAAGGGTAAGGGTAAGGGTAAGCCTAAGGGTAAAAGCAAGGGTAAGGGTAAGGGTAAGGGTAAGGGTAAGGGTGCCCTTACCCTTACCATTACCCTCACCCTTACCCTTGCTTTTACCCTTGAGCTTACCCCTACCGTTACCCTTACCCTTACCCTTACCCTTACCCTTACCCTTACCCTTACCCTTACCCTTACCCTTACCCTTGCTTTTACCCTTAGGCTTACCCTTACCTTTACCCTCACCCTAACCCTTACCCTTACCCTTACCCTTACCCTTACCCTTACCCTTACCCTTGCTTTTACCCTTAAGCTTACCCTTACCCTTACCCTTACCCTTACCCTTACCCTTACCCTTTCCCTTACCTTTACCCTTACCCTTTCCCTTGCTTTTACCCTTAAGCTTACCCTTACCCTTACCCTTACCCTTACCCTTACCCTTACCCTTACCCTTGCTTTTACCCTAAAGCTTACCCTTACCCTTACCCTTACCCTTACCCTTACCCTTACCCTTACCCTTACCCTTACCTTTACCCTTGCTTTTACCCTAAAGCTTACCCTTACCCTTACCCTTACCCTTACCCTTACCCTTACCCTTACCCTTACCCTTACCCTTACCCTTGCTTTTACCCTTAAGCTTACCCTTACCCTTACCCTTACTCTTACCCTTACCCTTACCCTTACCCTTACCCTTACCCTTACCCTTACCCTTACCCTTACCCTTACCCTTACCCTTGCTTTTACCCTTAGGCTTACCCTTACCTTTACCCTTACCCTTACCCTTACCCTTACCCTTACCCTTGCTTTTACCCTTAAGCTTACCCTTACCCTTACCCTTACCCTTACCCTTACCCTTACCCTTGCTTTTACCCCTAAGCTTACCCTTACCCTTACCCTTACCCTTACCCTTACCCTTGCTTTTACCCTTAGGCTTACCCTTACCCTTACCCTTACCCTTACCCTTGCTTTTACCCTTAAGCTTACCCTTACCCTTACCCTTACCCTTACCCTTACCCTTACCCTTACCCTTACCCTTACCCTTACCCTTACCCTTACCCTTACCTTTACCCTTACCCTTACCCTTACCCTTACCCTTACCCTTGCTTTTACCCTTAGGCTTACCCTTACCTTTACCCTTACCCTTACCCTTACCCTTACCCTTACTCTTACCCTTACCCTTACCCTTGCTTTTACCCTTAAGCTTACCCTTACCCTTACCCTTACCCTTACCCTTACCCTTACCCTTACCCTTGCTTTTACCCTTAAGCTTACCCTTACCCTTACCCTTACCCTTACCCTTACCCTTACCCTTACCCTCACCCTTACCCTCACCCTTGCTTTTAACCTTAAGCTTACCCTTACCCTTACCCTTACCCTTACCCTTACCCTTGCTTAGGGTAAAAGCAAGGGTAAGGGTAAGGGTAAGGTTAAGGGTAAGGGTAAGGGTAAGGGTAAAGGTAAGGGTAAGCTTAAGGGTAAAAGCAAGGGTAAGGGTAAGGGTAAGGGTAAGGGTAAGGGTAAGGGTAAGGGTAAGGGTAAGGGTAAGGGTAAGGGTAAGGGTAAGCTTAAGGGTAAAAGCAAGGGTAAGGGTTAGGGTAAGGGTAAGGGTAAGGGTAAGGGTAAGCTTGAGGGTAAAAGCAAGGGTAAGGGTAAGGGTAAGGGTAAGGGTAAAGGTAAGGGTAAGCCTAAGGGTAAAAGCAAGGGTAAGGGTAAGGGTAAGGGTAAGGGTAAGGGTAAGGGTAAGGGTAAGGGTAAGGGTAAGGGTAAGGGTAAGCTTAAGGGTATAAGCAAGGATAAGGGTAAGGGTAAGGGTGAGGGTAAGGGTAAGGGTAAGGGTAAGCTTAAGGGTAAAAGCAAGGGTAAGGGTAAGGGTAAGGGTAAGGGTAAGGGTAAGGGTAAGGGTAAAGGTAAGGGTAAGCTTAAGGGTAAAAGCAAGGGTAAGGGTAAGGGTAAGGGTAAGGGTAAGGGTAAGGGTAAGGGTAAAGGTTAGGGTAAGCCTAAGGGTAAAAGCAAGGGTAAGGGTAAAGGTAAGGGTAAGGGTAAGGGTAAGGGTAAGGGTAAGGGTAAGGGTAAGGGTAAGGGTAAGGGTAAGCTTAAGGGTAAAAGCAAGGGTAAGGGTAAGGGTAAGGGTAAGGGTAAGCCTAAGGGTAAAACAAGGGTAAGGGTAAGGGTAAGGGTAAGGGTAAGGGTAAGCTTAAGGGTAAAAGCAAGGGTAAGGGTAAGGGTAAGGGTGAGGGTAAGGGTAAGCTTAAGGGTTAAAGCAAGGGTAAGGGTAAGGGTAAGGGTAAGGGTAAGGGTAAGGGTAAGGGTAAAGGTAAGGGTAAGCCTAAGGGTAAAAGCACGGGTAAGGGTAAGGGTAAGGGTAAGGGTAAGGGTAAGGGTAAGGGTAAGGGTAAGGGTAAGGGTAAGGGTAAGGGTAAGGGTAAGGGTAAGGGTAAGGGTAAGCTTAAGGGTAAAAGCAAGGGTAAGGGTAAGGGTAAGGGTAAGGGTAAGGGTAAGGGTAAGGGTAAGGGTAAGGGTAAGGGTAAGCTTAAGGGTAAAAGCAAGGGTAAGGGTAAGGGTAAGGGTGAGGGTAAGGGTAAGGGTAAGGGTAAGCTTAAGGGTAAAAGCAAGGGTAAGGGTAAGGGTAAGGGTAAGGGTAAGGGTAATTGTAAGGGTAAGGGTAAAGGTAAGGGTAAGCCTAAGGGTAAAAGCAAGGGTAAGGGTAAGGGTTAGGTTAAGGGTAAGGGTAAGGGTAAGGGTAAGGGTAAGGGTAAGGGTAAGGGTAAGTGTAAGTGTAAGGGTAAGGGTAAGCTTAAGGGTAAAAGCAAGGGTAAGGGTAAGGGTAAGGGTAAGGGTAAGGGTAAGGGTAAGGGTAAGGGTAAGGGTAAGGGTAAGGGTAAGCTTAAGGGTAAGGGTAAGGGTAAGGGTAAAGGTAAGGGTAAGCCTAAGGGTAAAAGCAAGAGTAAGGGTAAGGGTTAGGGTAAGGGTAAGGGTAAGGGTAAGGGTAAGGGTAAGGGTAAGTGTAAGGGTAAGGGTAAGGGTAAGCTTAAGGGTAAAAGCAAGGGTAAGTGTAAGGGTAAGGGTAAGGGTAAGCTTAAGGGTAAAAGCAAGGGTAAGGGTAAGGGTAAGGGTAAGGGTAAGGGTAAGGGTAAGGGTAAGGGTAAGGGTAAGGGTAAGGGTAAGGGTAAGCTTAAGGGTAAGGGTAAGGGTAAGGGTAAGGGTAAGCCTAAGGGTAAAAGCAAGGGTAAGGGTAAGGGTAAGGGTAAGGGTAAGGGCAAGGGTAAGCTTAAGGGTAAAAGCAAGGGTAAGGGTAAGGGTAAGGGTAAGGGTAAGGGTAAGCTTAAGGGTAAAAGCAAGGGTAAGGGTAAGGGTAAGGGTAAGGGTAAGGGTAAGGGTAAGGGTAAAGGTAAGGGTAAGCCTAAGGGTAAAAGCAAGGGTAAGGGTAAGGGTAAGGGTAAGGGTAAGGGTAAGGGTAAGGGTAAGGGAAAGGGTAAGGGTAAGGGTAAGCTTAAGGGTAAAAGCAAGGGTAAGGGTAAGGGTAAGGGTAAGGGTAAGGGTAAGGGTAAGGGTAAGGGTAAGGGTAAGGGTAAGGGTAAGGGTAAGTGTAAGGGTAAGGGTAAGGGTAAGGGTAAGGGTAAGGGTAAGCTTAAGGGTAAAAGCAAGGGTGAGGGTAAGGGTAAGGGTAAGGGTAAGGGTAAGGGTAAGGGTAAGGGTAAGGGTAAGGGTAAGGGTAAGCTTAAGGGTAAAAGCAAGGGTAAGGGTAAGGGTAAGGGTAAGAGTAAGGGTAAGGGTAAGGGTAAGGGTAAAGGTAAGGGTAAGCCTAAGGGTAAAAGCAAGGGTAAGGGTAAGGGTAAGGGTAAGGGTAAGGGTAAGGGTAAGGGTAAGCTTAAGGGTAAAAGCAAGGGTAAGGGTAAGGGTAAGGGTAAGGGTAAGGGTAAGGGTAAGGGTAAAGGTAAGGGTAAGGGTAAGGGTAAGCTTAAGGGTAAGGATAAGGGTAAGGGTAAAAGCAAGGGTAAGGGTAAGGGTAAGGGTAAGGGTAAGGGTGAGGGTAAGGGTAAGCTTAAGGGTAAAAGCAAGGGTAAGGGTAAGGGTAAGGGTAAGGGTAAGGGTAAGGGTAAGGGTAAGCTTAAGGGTAAGGGTAAGGGTAAGGGTAAGGGTAAGCTTAAGGGTAAAAGCAAGGGTAAGGGTAAGGGTAAGGGTAAGGGTAAGGGTAAGGGTAAGGGTAAGGGTAAGGGTAAGGGTAAGGGTAAGGGTAAGGGTAAGGGTAAGCTTAAGGGTAAAAGCAAGGGTAAGGGTAAGGGTAAGGGTAGGGGTAAGGGTAAGGGTAAGGGTAAGGGTAAGGGTAAGGGTAAGGGTAAGCTTAAGGGTAAAAGCAAGGGTAAGGGTAAGGGTAAGGGTAAGGGTAAGGGTAAGGGTAAGGGTAAGGGTAAAGGTAAGGGTAAGCCTAAGGGTAAAAGCAAGGGTAAGGGTAAGGGTAAGGGTAAGGGTAAGAGTAAGGGTAAGGGTAAGGGTAAGGGTAAGCTTAAGGGTAAAAGCAAGGGTAAGGGTAAGGGTAAGGGTAAGGGTAAGCCTAAGGGTAAAAGCAAGGGTAAGGGTAAGGGTAAGGGTAAGGGTAAGGGTAAGCTTAAGGATAAAAGCAAGGGTAAGGGTAAGGGTAAGGGTAAGGGTAAGGGTAAGGGTAAGCTTAAGGGTAAAAGCAAGGGTGAGGGTAAGGGTAAGGGTAAGGGTAAGGGTAAGGGTAAGGGTAAGGGTAAGGGTAAGGGTAAGCTTAAGGGTAAAAGCAAGGGTAAGGGTAAGGGTAAGAGTAAGGGTAAGGGTAAGGGTAAGGGTAAGGGTAAGGGTAAGGGTAAGGGTAAGGGTAAAGGTAAGGGTAAGGGTAAGGGTAAGGGTAAGGGTAAGGGTAAGGGTAAGGGTAAGGGTAAGGGTAAGGGTAAGGGTAAGGGTAAGGGTAAGGGTAAGGGTAAGGGTAAGCTTAAGGGTAAAAGCAAGGGTAAGGGTAAGGGTAAGGGTAAGGGTAAGCCTAAGGGTAAAAGCAAGGGTAAGGGTAAGGGTAAGGGTAAGGGTAAGCTTAAAGGTAAAAGCAAGGGTAAGGGTAAGGGTAAGGGAAAGGGTAAGGGTAAGGGTAAGCTTAAGGGTAAAAGCAAGGGTAAGGGTAAGGGTAAGGGTAAGGGTAAGGGTAAGGGTAAGGGTAAGGGTAAAGGTAAGGGTAAGCCTCAGGGTAAAAGCAAGGGTAAGGGTAAGGGTAAGGGTAAGGGTAAGGGTAAGGGTAAGGGTAAGGGTAAGGGTAAGGGTAAGGGTAACTTAAGCTTTTACCCTTAAGCTTACCCTAAGGGTAAGGGTAAGGGTAAGGGTAAGGGTAAGCTTAAGGGTAAAAGCAAGGGTAAGGGTAAGGGTAAGGGTAAGCCTAAGGGTAAAAGCAAGGGTAAGGGTAAGGGTAAGGGTAAGGGTAAGGGTAAGCTTAAGGGTAAAAGCAAGGGTAAGGGTAAGGGTAAGGGTAAGGGTAAGGGTAAGCTTAAGGGTAAAAGCTAGGGTGAGGGTAAGGGTAAGGGTAAGGGTAAGGGTAAGGGTAAGGGTAAGGGTAAGGGTAAGCTTAAGGGTAAAAGCAAGGGTAAGGGTAAGGGTAAGGGTAAGGGTAAGGGTAAGGGTAAGGGTAAGGGTAAGGGTAAAGGTAAGGGTAAGGGTAAGGGTAAGGGTAAGGGTAAGGGTAAGGGTAAGGGTAAGGGTAAGGGTAAGGGTTAGGGTAAGGGTAAGCTTAAGGGTAAAAGCAAGGGTAAGGGTAAGGGTAAGGGTAAGGGTAAGCCTAAGGGTAAAAGCAAGGGTAAGGGTAAGGGTAAGGGTAAGGGTAAGGGTAAGCTTAAAGGTAAAAGCAAGGGTAAGGGTAAGGGTAAGGGAAAGGGTAAGGGTAAGGGTAAGCTTAAGGGTAAAAGCAAGGGTAAGGGTAAGGGTAAGGGTAAGGGTAAGGGTAAGGGTAAGGGTAAGGGTAAGGGTAAAGGTAAGGGTAAGCCTAAGGGTAAAAGCAAGGGTAAGGGTAAGGGTAAGGGTAAGGGTAAGGGTAAGGGTAAGGGTAAGGGTAAGGGTAAGGGTAAGGGTAAGGGTAAGGGTAAGGGTAAGGGTAAGGGTAAGGGTAAGGGTAAGGGTAAGGGTAAGCTTAAGGGTAAAAGCAAGGGTAAGGGTTAGGGTAAGGGTAAGGGTAAGGGTAAGGGTAAGGGTAAGGGTAAGGGTAAGGGTAAGGGTAAGGGTAAGGGTAAGCTTAAGGGTAAGGGTAAGGGTAAGGGTAAGGGTAAGCTCAAGGGTAAAAGCAAGGGTAAGGGTAAGGGTAAGGGTAAGGGTAAGCTTAAGGATAAAAGCAAGGGTAAGGGTAAGGGTAAGGGTAAGGGTAAGGGTAAGGGTAAGGGTAAGGGTAAGGGTAAGGGTAAGGGTAAGGGTAAGGGTAAGGGTAAGGGTAAGGGTAAGGGTAAGGGTAAGGGTAAGGGTAAGGGTAAGCTTAAGGGTAAGGGTAAGGGTAAGGGTAAGGGTAAGCTTAAGGGTAAAAGCAAGGGTAAGGGTAAGGGTAAGGGTATGGGTAAGGGTAAGGGTAAGGGTAAGGGTAAGCTTAAGGGTAAGGGTAAGGGTAAGGGTAAGCTTAAGGGTAAAAGCAAGGGTAAGGGTAAGGGTAAGGGTAAGGGTAAGGGTAAGCTTAAGGGTAAGGGCAAGGGTAAGGGTAAGGGTAAGCTTAAGGGTAAAAGCAAGGGTAAGGGTAAGGGTAAGGGTAAGGTTAAGGGTAAGGGTAAGGGTAAGGGTAAGGGTAAGGGTAAGGGTAAGGGTAAGGGTAAGCTTAAGGGTAAGGGTAAGGGTAAGGGTAAGGGTAAGCTTAAGGGTAAAAGCAAGGGTAAGGGTAAGGGTATGGGTAAGCTTAAGGGTAAAAGCAAGGGTAAGGGTAAGGGTAAGGGTAAGGGTAAGGGTAAGGGTAAGGGTAAGGGTAAGCTTAAGGGTAAGGGTAAGGGTAAGGGTAAGGGTAAGCTTAAGGGTAAAAGCAAGGGTAAGGGTAAGGGTAAGGGTAAGGGTAAGGGTAAGGGTAAGGGTAAGGGTAAGGGTAAGGGTAAGGGTAAGGGTAAGGGTAAGGGTAAGCTTAAGGGTAAAAGTAAGGGTAAGGGTAAGGGTAAGGGTAAGGGTAAGGGTAAGGGTAAGGGTAAGCTTAAGGGTAAAAGCAAGGGTAAGGGTAAGGGTAAGGGTAAGGGTAAGGGTAAAGGTAAGGGTAAGCCTAAGGGTAAAAGCAAGGGTAAGGGTAAGGGTAAGGGTAAGGGTAAGGGTAAGGGTAAGGGTAAGGGTAAGGGTAAGGGTAAGGGTAAGGGTAAGCTTAAGGGTAAAAGCAAGGGTAAGGGTAAGGGTAAGGGTAAGGGTAAGCCTAAGGGTAAAAGCAAGGGTAAGGGTGAGGGTAAGGGTAAGGGTAAGGGTAAGCTTAAGGGTAAAAGCAAGGGTAAGGGTAAGGGTAAGGGTAAGGGTAAGGCTTACCCTTACCCTTACCCTTACCCTTGCTTTTACCCTTAAGCTTACCCTTACCCTTACCCTTACCCTCACCCTTACCCTTACCCTTACCCTTACCCTTACCCTTTCCCTTACCCTTAGCCTTACCCTTACCCTTACCTTTACCCTTACCCTTACCCTTACCCTTGCTTTTACCCTTAGGCTTACCCTTACCTTTACCCTTACCCTTACCCTTACCCTTACCCTTGCTTTTACCCTTAAGCTTACCCTTACCCTTACCCTTACCCTTACCCTTACCCTTACCCTTACCCTTACCCTTGCTTTTACCCTAAAGCTTACCCTTACCCTTACCCTTACCCTTAAGCTTACCCTCACCCTTACCCTTACCCTTACCCTTATCCTTACCCTTGCTTTTACCCTTACCCTTACCCTTGCTTTTACCCTTAAGCTTACCCTTACCCTTACCCTTACCCTTACCCTTACCCTTGCTTTTACCCTTAAGCTTACCCTTACCCTTACCCTTAACCTTACCCTTACCCTTGCTTTTACCCTTAGGCTTACCCTTACCCTTACCTTTACCCTTACCCTTGCTTTTACCCTTAAGCTTACCCTTACCCTTACCCTTACTCTTACCCTTACCCTTACCCTTACCCTTACCCTTACCCTTTCCCTTACCCTTAGCCTTACCCTTACCCTTACCTTTACCCTTACCCTTACCCTTACCCTTGCTTTTACCCTTAGGCTTACCCTTACCTTTACCCTTACCCTTACCCTTACCCTTACCCTTGCTTTTACCCTTAAGCTTACCCTTACCCTTACCCTTACCCTCACCCTTACCCTTACCCTTACCCTTACCCTTACCCTTTCCCTTACCCTTAGCCTTACCCTTACCCTTACCTTTACCCTTACCCTTACCCTTACCCTTGCTTTTACCCTTAGGCTTACCCTTACCTTTACCCTTACCCTTACCCTTACCCTTACCCTTGCTTTTACCCTTAAGCTTACCCTTACCCTTACCCTTACCCTTACCCTTACCCTTACCCTTACCCTTACCCTTGCTTTTACCCTAAAGCTTACCCTTACCCTTACCCTTACCCTTAAGCTTACCCTTACCCTTACCCTTACCCTTACCCTTACCCTTACACTTACCCTTACCCTTACCCTTACCCTTGCTTTTACCCTTAAGCTTACCCTTACCCTTACCCTTACCCTTACCCTTACCCTTACCCTTACCCTTGCTTTTACCCTTAGGCTTACCCTTACCTTTACCCTTACCCTTACCCTTACCCTTACCCTTACCCTTACCCTTACCCTTACCCTTGCTTTTACCCTTAAGCTTACCCTTACCCTTACCCTTACCCTTACCCTTACCCTTACCCTTACCCTTACCCTTACCCTTACCCTTACCCTTACCCTTACCCTTACCCTTACCCTTGCTTTTACCCTTAAGCTTACCCTTACCCTTACCCTTACCCTTACCCTTACCCTTGCTTTTACCCTTAGGCTTACCCTTACCCTTACCCTTGCTTTTACCCTTAAGCTTACCCTTACCCTTACCCTTACCCTTACCCTTACCCTTACCCTTACCCTTACCCTTACCCTTACCCTTACCCTTACCCTTACCCTTACCCTTACCCTTACCCTTACCCTTACCCTTACCCTTACCCTTACCCTTACCCTTGCTTTTACCCTTAGGCTTACCCTTACCTTTACCCTTACCCTTACCCTTACCCTAACCCTCACCCTTGCTTTTACCCTTAAGCTTACCCTTACCCTTACCCTTACCCTTACCCTTACCCTTACCCTTACCCTTACCCTTACCCTTACCCTTGCTTTTACCCTTAAGCTTACCCTTACCCTTACCCTTACCCTTACCCTTACCCTTACCCTTACCCTTACCCTTACCCTTACCCTCACCCTTGCTTTTACCCTTAAGCTTACCCTTACCCTTACCCTTACCCTTACCCTTACCCTTACCCTTGCTTTTACCCTTAAGCTTACCCTTACCCTTACCCTTACCCTTACCCTTGCTTTTACCCTTAGGCTTACCCTTACCCTTACCCTTACCCTTACCCTTGCTTTTACCCTTAAGCTTACCCTTACCCTTACCCTTACCCTTACTCTTACCCCTACCCTTACCCTTACCCTTACCCTTGCTTTTACCCTTAGGCTTACCCTTACCTTTACCCTTACCCTTACCCTTACCCTTACCCTTACCCTTACCCTTACCCTTACCCTTACCCTTGCTTTTACCCTTAAGCTTACCCTTACCCTTACCCTTACCCTTACCCTTACCCTTACCCTTACCCTTACCCTTACCCTTACCCTTACCCTTACCCTTACCCTTACCCTTGCTTTTACCCTTAAGCTCACCCTTACCCTTACCCTTACCCTTACCCTTACCCTTACCCTTACCCTTACTCTTACCCTTACCCTTGCTTTTACCCTTAAGCTTACCCTTACCCTTACCCTTACCCTTACCCTTAAGCTTACCCTTACCCTTACCCTTACCCTTACCCTTACCCTTACCCTTACCCTTGCTTTTACCCTTAAGCTTACCCTTACCCTTACCCTTACCCTTACCCTTACCCTTACCCTTACCCTTACCCTTGCTTTTACCCTTAAGCTTACCCTTACCCTTACCCTTACCCTTACCCTTAAGCTTACCCTTACCCTTACCCTTACCCTTACCCTTACCCCTACCCTTACCCTTGCTTTTACCCTTAAGCTTACCCTTACCCTTACCCTTACCCTTACCCTTACCCTTACCCTTACCCTTACCCTTACCCTTACCCTTACCCTTGCTTTTACCCTTAGGCTTACCCTTACCTTTACCCTTACCATTACCCTTACCCTTACCCTTACCCTTACCCTTACCCTTGCTTTTACCCTTAAGCTTACCCTTACCCTTACCCTTACCCTTACCCTTACCCTTACCCTTACCCTTACCCTTACCCTTACCCTTACCCTTACCCTTACCCTTACCCTTACCCTTACCCTTACCCTTACCCTTACCCTTACCCTTACCCTTACCCTTACCCTTACCCTTACCCTTACCCTTACCCTTACCCTTACCCTTACCCTTACCCTTACCCTTACCCTTGCTTTTACCCTTAAGCTTACCCTTACCCTTACCCTTACCCTTACCCTTACCCTTACCCTTACCCTTACCCTTGCTTTTACCCTTAAGCTTACCCTTACCCTTACTCTTACCCCTACCCTTACCCTTACCCTTACCCTTACCCTTACCCTTACCCTTACCCTTGCTTTTACCCTTAGGCTTACCCTCACCTTTACCCTTACCCTTACCCTTACCCTTACCCTTACCCTTACCCTTACCCTTACCCTTACCCTTGCTTTTACCCTTAAGCTTACCCTTACCCTTACCCTTACCCTTACCCTTAGCCTTACCCTTACCATTGCTTTTACCCTTAAGCTTACCCTTACCCTTACCCTTACCCTTACCCTTACCCTTACCCTTACCCTTACCCTTGCTTTTACCCTTAGGCTTACCCTCACCTTTACCCTTACCCTTACCCTTACCCTTACCCTTACCCTTACCCTTACCCTTACCCTTACCCTTACCCTTGCTTTTACCCTTAAGCTTACCCTTACCCTTACCCTTACCCTTACCCTTACCCTTACCCTTACCCTTACCCTTACCCTTACCCTTACCCTTACCCTTACCCTTACTTAGGGTAAGGGTAAGGGTAAGCTTAAGGGTAAAAGCAAGGGTAAGGGTAAGGGTAAGGGTAAGGGTAAGGGTAAGGGTAAGGGTAAGGGTAAGGGTAAGCTTAAGGGTAAGGGTAAGGGTAAGGGTAAGGGTAAGCTTAAGGGTAAAAGCAAGGGTAAGGGTAAGGGTAAGGGTAAGGGTAAGGGTAAGCTTAAGGGTAAGGGTAAGGCTAAGGGTAAGGGTAAGCTTAAGGGTAAAAGCAAGGGTAAGGTTAAGGGTAAGGGTAAGGGTAAGGGTAAGGGTAAGGGTAAGCTTAAGGGTAAGGGTAAGGGTAAGGGTAAGGGTAAGCTTAAGGGTAAAAGCAAGGGTAAGGGTAAGGGTAAGGGTAAGGGAAAGGGTAAGGGTAAGGGTAAGGGTAAGGGTAAGGATAAGGGTAAGGGTAAGGGTAAGCTTAAGGGTAAGGGTAAGGGTAAGGGTAAGCTTAAGGGTAAAAGCAAGGGTAAGGGTAAGGGTAAGGGTAAGGGTAAGGGTAAGCTTAAGGGTAAAAGCAAGGGTAAGGGTAAGGGTAAGGGTAAGGGTAAGGGTAAGGGTAAGGGTAAGGGTAAGGGTAAGGGTAAGGGTAAGGGTAAGGGTAAGCTTAAGGGTAAGGGTAAGGGTAAGGGTAAGCTTAAGGGTAAAAGCAAGGGTAAGGGTAAGGGTAAGGGTAAGGGTAAGGGTAAAGGTAAGGGTAAGCCTAAGGGTAAAAGCAAGGGTAAGGGTAAGGGTAAGGGTAAGGGTAAGGGTAAGGGTAAGGGTAAGGGTAAGGGTAAGGGTAAGGGTAAGAGTAAGGGTAAGGGTAAGCTTAAGGGTAAAAGCAAGGGTAAGGGTAAGGGTAAGGGTAAGGGTAAGGGTAAGGGTAAGGGTAAGGGTAAGGGTAAGGGTAAGGGTAAGCTTAAGGGTAAAAGCAAGGGTAAGGGTAAGGGTAAGGGTAAGGGTAAGGGTAAGGGTAAGGGTAAGGGTAAGGGTAAGGGTAAGGGTAAGGGTAAGCTTAAGGGTAAAAGCAAGGGTAAGGGTAAGGGTAAGGGTAAGGGTAAGGGTAAGGGTAAGGGTAAGGGTTAGGGTAAGGGTAAAGGTAAGGGTAAGCCTAAGGGTAAAAGCAAGGGTAAGGGTAAGGGTAAGGGTAAGGGTAAGGGTAAGGGTAAGGGTAAGGGTAAGGGTAAGGGTAAGGGTAAGAGTAAGGGTAAGGGTAAGGGTAAGCTTAAGGGTAAAAGCAAGGGTAAGGGTAAGGGTAAAGGTAAGGGTAAGCCTAAGGGTAAAAGCAAGGGTAAGGGTAAGGTTAAGGGTAAGGGTAAGGGTAAGCTTAAGGGTAAAAGCAAGGGTAAGGGTAAGGGTAAGGGTAAGGGTAAGGGTAAGCTTAAGGGTAAAAGCAAGGGTGAGGGTAAGGGTGAGGGTAAGGGTAAGGGTAAGGGTAAGGATAAAGGTAAGGGTAAGCCTAAGAGTAAAAGCAAGGGTAAGGGTAAGGGTAAGGGTAAGGGTAAGGGTAAGGGTAAGGGTGAGCTTAAGGGTAAAAGCAAGGGTAAGGATAAGGGTAAGGGTAAGGGTAAGGGTAAGGGTAAGGGTAAGGGTAAGGGTAAGGGTAAGGGTAAGGGTAAGCTTAAGGGTAAAAGCAAGGGTAAGGGTAAGGGTAAGGTTTACCCTTACCCTTACCCTTACCCTTACCCTTACCCTTACCCTTACCCTTACCCTTACCCTTGCTTTTACCCTTAAGCTTACCCTTACCCTTACCCTTACCCTTACCCTTACCCTTACCCTTGCTTTTACCCTTAGGCTTACCCTTACCCTTACCCTTACCCTTACCCTTGCTTTTACCCTTAAGCTTACCCTTACACTTACCCTTACCCTTACCCTTACCCTTACCCTTACCCTTACCCTTACCCTTACCCTTACCCTTACCCTTACCCTTACCCTTGCTTTTACCCTTAGGCTTACCCTTACCTTTACCCTTACCCTTACCCTTACCCTTACCCTTACCCTTACCCTTACCCTTACCCTTGCTTTTACCCTTAGGCTTACCCTTACCTTTACCCTTACCCTTACCCTTACCCTTACCCTTATCCTTACCCTTACCCTTACCCTTACCCTTACTCTTACCCTTACCCTTACCCTTACCCTTGCTTTTAACCTTAGGCTTACCCTTACCTTTACCCTTACCCTTACCCTTACCCTTACCCTTACCCTTACCCTTACCCTTACCCTTACCCTTACCCTTACCCTTACCCTTACCCTTACCCTTACCCTTGCTTTTACCCTTAAGCTTACCCTTACCCTTACCCTTACCCTTACCCTTACCCTTACCCTAACCCTTACCCTTGCTTTTACCCTTTAGCTTACCCTTACCCTTACCCTTACCCTTACCCTTACCCTTACCCTTACCCTTACCCTTACCCTTACCCTTACCCTTGCTTTTACCCTTAAGCTTACCCTTACCCTTACCCTTACCCTTACCCTTACCCTTACCCTTACCCTTACCCTTACCCTTACCCTTACCCTTACCCTTGCTTTTACCCTTAAGCTTACCCTTACCCTTACCCTTACCCTTACCCTTACCCTTGCTTTTACCCTTAGGCTTACCCTTACCTTTACCCTTACCCTTACCCTTACCCTTACCCTTACCCTTACCCTTACCCTTGCTTTTACCCTTAAGCTTACCCTTACCCTTACCCTTACCCTTACCCTTACCCTTACCCTTACCCTTACCCTTACCCTTACCCTTGCTTTTACCCTTAAGCTTACCCTTACCCTTACCCTTACCCTTACCCTTACCCTTACCCTTGCTTTTACCCTTAGGCTTACCCTTACCCTTACCCTTACCCTTACCCTTGCTTTTACCCTTAAGCTTACCCTTACCCTTACCCTTACTCTTACCCTTACCCTTACCCTTACCCTTACCCTTACCCTTACCCTTACCCTTACCCTTACCCTTACTCTTACCCTTACCCTTACCCTTGCTTTTACCCTTAGGCTTACCCTTACCTTTACCCTTACCCTAACCCTTACCCTTACCCTTACCCTTACCCTTACCCTTGCTTTTACCCTTAAGCTTACCCTTACCCTTACCCTTACCCTTACCCTTGCTTTTACACTTAAGCTTGCCCTTACCCTTACCCTTACCCTTACCCTTACCCTTACCCTTACCCTTACCCTTACCCTTACCCTTACCCTTACCCTTGCTTTTACCCTTAAGCTTACCCTTACCTTTACCCTTACCCTTACCCTTACCCTAACCCTTACCCTTGCTTTTACCCTTAAGCTTACCCTTACCCTTACCCTTACCCTTATACCCTTACCCTTACCCTTACCCTTACCTTTACCCTTACCCTTACCCTTACCCTTACCCTTACCCTTACCCTTACCCTTACCCTTACCCTCACCCTTACCCTAATCCTTACCCTTACCCTTGCTTTTACCCTTAAGCTTACCCTTACCCTCACCCTTACCCTTACCCTTACCCTTACCCTTACCCTTACCCTTGCTTTTACCCTTAAGCTTACCCTTACCCTTACCCTTACCCTTACCCTTACCCTTACCCTTACCCTTGCTTTTACCCTTAGGCTTACCCTTACCTTTACCCTTACCCTTACCCTTACCCTTACCCTTAACCTTGCTTTTACCCTTAATCTTACCCTTACCCTTACCCTTACCCTTACCCTTACCCTTACCCTTGCTTTTACCCTTAAGCTTACCCTTACCCTTACCCTTACCCTTACCCTTACCCTTGCTTTTACCCTTAGGCTTACCCTTACCCTTACCCTTACCCTCACCCTTGCTTTTACCCTTAAGCTTACCCTTACCCTTACCCTTACTCTTACCCTTACCCTTACCCTTACCCTTACCCTTACCCTTACCCTTACCCTCACCCTTACCCTTACCCTTACCCTTACCCTTGCTTTTACCCTTAGGCTCACCCTTACCTTTACCCTTACCCTAACCCTTACCCTTACCCTTACCCTTACCCTTACCCTTGCTTTTACCCTTAAGCTTACCCTTACCCTTACCCTTACCCTTACCCTTACCCTTACCCTTACCCTTACCCTTGCTTTAACCCTTAAGCTTACCCTTACCCTTACCCTTACACTTACCCTTACCCTTACCCTTACCCTTACCCTTACCCTTACCCTTACCCTTACCCTTACCCTTGCTTTTACCCTTAAGCTTACCCTTACTCTTACCCTTACCCTTACCCTTACCCTTACCCTTACCCTTACCCTTACCCTTACCCTTACCCTTACCCTTATCCTTGCTTTTACCCTTAGGCTTACCCTTACCTTTACCCTTACCCTTACCCTTACCCTTAATCTTACCCTTGCTTTTACCCTTAAGCTTACCCTCACCCTTACCCTTACCCTTACCCTTAAGCTTACCCTTACCCTTACCCTTACCCTTACCCTTACCCTTACCCTTACACTTACCCTTACCCTTACCCTTACCCTTACCCTTACCCTTGCTTTTACCCTTAAGCTTACCCTTACCCTTACCCTTACCCTTGCTTTTACCCTTAAGCTTACCCTTACCCTTACCCTTACCCTTACCCTTAAGCTTTCCCTTACCCTTACCCTTACCCTTACCCTTACCCTTACCCTTACCCTTACCCTTACCCTTACCCTTACCCTTACCCTTACCCTTACCCTTACCCTTACCCTTACCCTTACCCTTACCCTTGCTTTTACCCTTAAGCTTACCCTTACCCTTACCCTTACCCTTACCCTTAAGCTTACCCTTACCCTTACCCTTACCCTTACCCTCACCCTTACCCTTACCCTTGCTTTTACCTTTAAGCTTACCCTTACCCTTACCCTTACCCTTACCCTAAAGCTTACCCTTACCCTTACCCTTACCCTTACCCTTACCCTTACCCTTACCCTTGCTTTTACCCTTAACCTTACCCTTACCCTTACCCTTACCCTTACCCTTAAGCTTACCCTTACCCTTACCCTTACCCTTACCCTTACCCTTACCCTTACCCTTACCCTTGCTTTTACCCTTTAGCTTACCCTTACCCTTACCCTTACCCTTACCCTTGCTTTTACCCTTAAGCTTACCCTTACCCTTACCCTTACCCTTACCCTTAAGCTTACCCTTACCCTTACCCTTACCCTTACCCTTACCCTTACTCTTGCTTTTACCCTTAAGCTTACCCTTACCCTTACCCTTACCCTTGCTTTTACCCTTAGGCTTACCCTTACCCTTACCCTTACCCTTACCCTTACCCTTACCCTTACCCTTACCCTTACCCTTACCCTTACCCTTACCCTTACCCTTACCCTTACCCTTACCCTAACCCTTACCCTTACCCTTACCCTTACCCTTACCCTTGCTTTTACCCTTAGGCTTACCCTTACCTTTACCCTTACCCTTACCCTTACCCTTACCCTTACCCTTGCTTTTACCCTTAAGCTTACCCTTACCCTTACCCTTACCCTTACCCTTACCCTTACCCTTACCCTTGCTTTTACCCTTAAGCTTACCCTTACCCTTACCCTTACCCTTACCCTTACCCTTACCCTTACCCTTACCCTCACCCTTGCTTTTACCCTTAAGATTACCCTTACCCTTACCCTTACCCTTACCCTTGCTTTTACCCTTAAGCTTACACTTACCCTTACCCTTACCCTTACCCTTACCCTTGCTTTTACCCTTAGGCTTACCCTTACCCTTACCCTTACCCTTACCCTTGCTTTTACCCTTGAGCTTACCCTTACCCTTACCCTTACCCTTACTCTTACCCTTACCCTTACCCTTACCCTTACCCTTGCTTTTACCCTTAGGCTTACCCTTACCTTTACCCTTACCCTTACCCTTACCCTTACCCTTACCCTTACCCTTACCCTTACCCTTACCCTTACCCTTACCCTTACCCTTGCTTTTACCCTTAAGCTTACCCTTACCCTCACCCTTACCCTTACCCTTACCCTTACCCTTACCCTTACCCTTGCTTTTACCCTTAAGCTTACCCTTACCCTTACCCTTACCCTTACCCTTACCCTTACCCTTACCCTTGCTTTTACCCTTAGGCTTACCCTTACCTTTACCCTTACCCTTACCCTTACCCTTACCCTTACCCTTACCCTTACCCTTACCCTTACCCTTGCTTTTACCCTTAAGCTTACCCTTACCCTTACCCTTACCCTTACCCTTACCCTTACCCTTACCCTTACCCTTGCTTTTACCCTTAAGCTTACCCTTACCCTTACCCTTACCCTTACCCTTACCCTTGCTTTTACCCTTAGGCTTACCCTTACCCTTACCCTTACCCTTACCCTTGCTTTTACCCTTAAGCTTACCCTTACCCTTACCCTTACTCTTACCCTTACCGTTACCCTTACCCTTACCCTTACCCTTACCCTTACCCTTACCCTTACCCTTACCCTTACCCTTACCCTTACCCTTGCTTTTACCCTTAGGCTTACCCTTACCTTTACCCTTACCCTAACCCTTACCCTTACCCTTACCCTTACCCTTACCCTTGCTTTTACCCTTAAGCTTACCCTTACCCTTACCCTTACCCTTACCCTTACCCTTACCCTTACCCTTACCCTTACCCTAACCCTTGCTTTTACCCTTAAGCTTACCCTTACCCTTACCCTTACCCTTACCCTTACCCTTACCCTTACCCTTACCCTTACCCTTACCCTTACCCTTGCTTTTACCCTTAAGCTTACCCTTACCCTTACCCTTACCCTTACCCTTACCCTTACACTTACCCTTACCCTTACCCTTACCCTTGCTTTTACCCTTAGGCTTACCCTTACCTTTACCCTTACCCTTACCCTTACCCTTACCCTTACCCTTGCTTTTACCCTTAAGCTTACCCTTACCCTTACCCTTACCCTTACCCTTACCCTTACCCTTACCCTTGCTTTTACCCTTAAGCTTACCCTTACCCTTACCCTTACCCTTACCCTTACCCTTACCCTTACCCTTACCCTCACCCTTGCTTTTACCCTTAAGATTACCCTTACCCTTACCCTTACCCTTACCCTTGCTTTTACCCTTAAGCTTACACTTACCCTTACCCTTACCCTTACCCTTACCCTTGCTTTTACCCTTAGGCTTACCCTTACCCTTACCCTTACCCTTACCCTTGCTTTTACCCTTAAGCTTACCCTTACCCTTACCCTTACCCTTACTCTTACCCTTACCCTTACCCTTACCCTTACCCTTGCTTTTACCCTTAGGCTTACCCTTACCTTTACCCTTACCCTTACCCTTACCCTTACCCTTACCCTTACCCTTACCCTTACCCTTACCCTTACCCTTACCCTTACCCTTGCTTTTACCCTTAAGCTTACCCTTACCCTCACCCTTACCCTTACCCTTACCCTTACCCTTACCCTTACCCTTGCTTTTACCCTTAAGCTTACCCTTACCCTTACCCTTACCCTTACCCTTACCCTTACCCTTACCCTTGCTTTTACCCTTAGGCTTACCCTTACCTTTACCCTTACCCTTACCCTTACCCTTACCCTTACCCTTACCCTTACCCTTACCCTTACCCTTGCTTTTACCCTTAAGCTTACCCTTACCCTTACCCTTACCCTTACCCTTACCCTTACCCTTACCCTTACCCTTGCTTTTACCCTTAAGCTTACCCTTACCCTTACCCTTACCCTTACCCTTACCCTTGCTTTTACCCTTAGGCTTACCCTTACCCTTACCCTTACCCTTACCCTTGCTTTTACCCTTAAGCTTACCCTTACCCTTACCCTTACTCTTACCCTTACCGTTACCCTTACCCTTACCCTTACCCTTACCCTTACCCTTACCCTTACCCTTACCCTTACCCTTACCCTTACCCTTGCTTTTACCCTTAGGCTTACCCTTACCTTTACCCTTACCCTAACCCTTACCCTTACCCTTACCCTTACCCTTACCCTTGCTTTTACCCTTAAGCTTACCCTTACCCTTACCCTTACCCTTACCCTTACCCTTACCCTTACCCTTACCCTTACCCTAACCCTTGCTTTTACCCTTAAGCTTACCCTTACCCTTACCCTTACCCTTACCCTTACCCTTACCCTTACCCTTACCCTTACCCTTACCCTTACCCTTGCTTTTACCCTTAAGCTTACCCTTACCCTTACCCTTACCCTTACCCTTACCCTTACACTTACCCTTACCCTTACCCTTACCCTTATCCTTGCTTTTACCCTTAGGCTTACCCTTACCTTTACCCTTACCCTTACCCTTACCCTTACCCTTACCCTTACCCTTACCCTTGCTTTTACCCTTGAGCTTACCCTTACCCTTACCCTTACCCTTACCCTTAAGCTTACCCTTACCCTTACCTTTACCCTTACCCTTACCCTTACCCTTACCCTTACCCTTACCCTTACCCTTACCCTTACCCTTACCCTTACCCTTGCTTTTACCCTTAAGCTTACCCTTACCCTTACCCTTACCCTTGCTTTTACCCTTAAGCTTACCCTTACCCTTACCCTTACCCTTAAGCTTTCCCTTACCCTTACCCTTACCCTTACCCTTACCCTTACCCTTACCCTTACCCTTACCCTTACCCTTACCCTTACCCTTACCCTTGCTTTTACCCTTAAGCTTACCCTTACCCTTACCCTTACCCTTACCCTTAAGCTTACCCTTACCCTTACCCTTACCCTTACCCTCACCCTTACCCTTACCCTTGCTTTTACCCTTAAGCTTACCCTTACCCTTACCCTTACCCTTACCCTTAAGCTTACCCTTACCCTTACCCTTACCCTTACCCTTACCCTTACCCTTACCCTTGCTTTTACCCTTAAGCTTACCCTTACCCTTACCCTTACCCTTACCCTTAAGCTTACTCTTACCCTTACCCTTACCCTTACCCTTACCCTTACCCTTACCCTTACCCTTACCCTTGCTTTTACCCTTTAGCTTACCCTTACCCTTACCCTTACCCTTACCCTTGCTTTTATCCTTAAGCTTACCCTTACCCTTACCCTTACCCTTACCCTTAAGCTTACCCTTACCCTTACCCTTACCCTTACCCTTACCCTTACCCTTACCCTTACCCTTACCCTTACCCTTACCCTTACCCTTACCCTTACCCTTACCCTTACCCTTGCTTTTACCCTTAAGCTTACCCTTACCCTTACCCTTAACCTTACCCTTACCCTTACCCTTACCCTTACCCTTACCCTTACCCTTGCTTTTACCCTTAGGCTTACCCTTACCTTCACCCTTACCCTTACCCTTACCCTTACCCTTACCCTTACCCTGACCTTTACCCTTACCCTTGCTTTTACCATTAAGCTTACCCTTACCCTTACCCTTACCCTTACCCTTACCCTTACTCTTGCTTTTACCCTTAAGCTTACCCTTACCCTTACCCTTACCCTTACCCTTACCCTTGCTTTTACCCTTAGGCTTACCCTTACCCTTTCCCTTACCCTTACCCTTGCTTTTACCCTTAAGCTTACCCTTACCCTTACCCTTACCCTTACCCTTACCCTTACCCTTACCCTTACCCTTACCCTTACCCTTACCCTTACCCTAACCCTTACCCTTACCCTTACCCTTACCCTTACCCTTACCCTTACCCTTGCTTTTACCCTTAGGCTTACCCTTACCTTTACCCTTACCCTTACCCTTACCCTTACCCTTACCCTTGCTTTTACCCTTAAGCTTACCCTTACCCTTACCCTTGCCCTTACCCTTACCCTTACCCTTGCTTTTACCCTTAAGCTTACCCTTACCCTTACCCTTACCCTTACCCTTACCCTTACCCTTACCCTTACCCTTACCCTCACCCTTGCTTTTACCCTTAAGCTTACCCTTACCCTTACCCTTACCCTTACCCTTACCCTTACCCTTGCTTTTACCCTTAAGCTTACACTTACCCTTACCCTTACCCTTGCTTTTACCCTTAGGCTTACCCTTACCCTTACCCTTACCCTAACCCTTGCTTTTACCCTTAAGCTTACCCTTACCCTTACCCTTACCCTTACCCTTACCCTTACCCTTACCCTTACCCTTACCCTTACCCTTACCCTTACCCTTGCTTTTACCCTTAAGCTAACCCTTACCCTTACCCTTACCCTTATCCTTACCCTTAACCTTACCCTTACCCTTGCCCTTGCTTTTACCCTTAAGCTAACCCTTACCCTTACCCTTACCCTTACCCTTACCCTTACCCTTACCCTTAACCTTACCCTTACCCTTGCTTTTACCCTTAAGCTCACCCATACCCTTACCCTTACCCTTACCCTTACACTTACCCTTACCCTGACCCTTACCCTTGCTTTTACCCTTAAGCTTACCCTTACCCTTACCCTCACCCTTACCCTTAAGCTTACCCTTACCCTTACCCTTACCCTTACCCTTACCCTTACCCTTACCCTTGCTTTTACCCTTAAGCTTACCCTTACCCTTACCCTTACCCTTACCCTTACCCTTGCTTTTACCCTTAAGCTTACCCTTACCCTTACCCTTACCCTTACCCTTAAGCTTACCCTTACCCTTACCCTTACCCTTACCCTTACCCTTACCCTTACCCTTACCCTTACCCTTGCTTTTACCCTTAAGCTTACCCTTACCCTTACCCTTACCCTTACCCTAACCCTTACCCTTAACCTTACCCTTACCCTTACCCTTACCCTTACCCTTACCCTTGCTTTTACTCTTAGGCTTACCCTTACCTTTACCCTTACCCTTACCCTTACCCTTACCCTTACCCTTACCCTTACCCTTACCCTTACCCTTGCTTTTACCCTTAAGCTTACCCTTACCCTTACCCTTACCCTTACCCTTACCCTTACCCTTACCCTTACCCTTACCCTTACCCTTACCCTTGCTTTTACCCTTTAGCTTACCCTTACCCTTACCCTTACTCTTACCCTTACCCTTACCCTTACCCTTACCCTTACCCTTGCTTTTACCCTTAAGCTTACCCTTACCCTTACCTTTACCCTTACCCTTACCCTTACCCTTACCCTTACCCTTACCCTTACCCTCACCCTTACCCTTACCCTTGCTTTTACCCTTAGGCTTACCCTTACCTTTAGCCTTACCCTTACCCTTACCCTTACCCTTACCCTTACCCTTACCCTTGCTTTTACCCTTAAGCTTACCCTTACCCTTACCCTTACCCTTACCCTTACCCTTACCCTTACCCTTGCTTTTACCCTTAAGCTTACCCTTACCCTTACCCTTACCCTTACACTTACCCTTGCTTTTACCCTTAGGCTTACCCTTACCCTTACCCTTACCCTCACCCTTAAGCTTACCCTTACCCTTACCCTTACCCTTACCCTTACCCTTACCCTTACCCTTACCCTTACCCTTACCCTTACCCTTACCCTTGCTTTTACCCTTAAGCTTACCCTTACCCTTACCCTTACCCTTACCCTTACCCTTACCCTTACCCTTACCCTTACCCTTACCCTTACCCTTACCCTTGCTTTGACCCTTAGGCTTACCCTTACCTTTACCCTTACCCTTACCCTTACCCTTACCCTTACCCTTACCCTAACCCTTACCCTTACCCTTGCTTTTACCCTTAAGCTTACCCTTACCCTTACCCTTACCCTTACCCTTACCCTTACCCTTACCCTTGCTTTTACCCTTAAGCTTACCCTTACCCTTACCCTTACCCTTACCCTTGCTTTTACCCTTAGGCTTACCCTTACCCTTACCCTTGCTTTTACCCTTAAGCTTACCCTTACCCTTACCCTTACCCTTACCCTTACCCTTACCCTTACCCTTACCCTTACCCTTACCCTTACCCTTACCCTTACCCTTACCCTTACCCTTACCCTTACCCTTACCCTTACCCTTACCCTTGCTTTTACCCTTAGGCTTAACCTTACCTTTACCCTTACCCTTACCCTTACCCTTACCCTTACCCTTACCCTTACCCTTACCCTTACCCTTACCCTTACCCTTACCCTTACCCTTACCTTACCCTTGCTTTTACCCTTAAGCTTACCCTTACCCTTACCCTTACCCTTACCCTTACCCTTGCTTTTACCCTTAAGCTTACCCTTACCCTTACCCTTACCCTTACCCTCACCCTTACCCTTACCTTTACCCTTACCCTTGCTTATACCCTTAAGCTTACCCTTACCCTTACCCTTACCCTTACCCTTACCCTTACCCTTACCCTTACCCTTACCCTTACCCTTACCCTTACCCTTACCCTTACCCTTACCCTTACCCTTACCCTTACCCTTGCTTTTACCCTTAGGCTTACCCTTACCTTTACCCTTACCCTTACCCTTACCCTTACCCTTACCCTTACCCTTGCTTTTACCCTTAAGCTTACCCTTACCCTTACCCTTACCATTACCCTTACCCTAACCCTTACCCTTGCTTTTACCCTTAAGCTTACCCTTACCCTTACCCTTACCCTTACCCTTACCCTTACCCTTACCCTTACCCTTACCCTTACCCTTGCTTTTACCCTTAAGCTTACCCTTACCCTTACCCTTACCCTTACCCTTACCCTTACCCTTACCCTTATCCTTACCCTTGCTTTTACCCTTAAGCTTACCCTTACCCTTACCCTTACCCTTACCCTTACCCTTACCCTTGCTTTTACTCTTAGGCTTACCCTTACCTTTACCCTTACCCTTACCCTTACCCTTACCCTCACCCTTACCCTTACCCTTGCTTTTACCCTTAAGCTTACCCTTACCCTTACCCTTACCCTTACCCTTACCCTTGCTTTTACCCTTAAGCTTACCCTTACCCTTACCCTTAACCTTACCCTTACCCTTGCTTTTACCCTTAGGCTTACCCTTACCCTTACCCTTACCCTTACCCTTACCCTTACCCCTACCCTTGCTTTTACTCTTAGGCTTACCCTTACCTTTACCCTTACCCTTACCCTTACCCTTACCCTCACCCTTACCCTTACCCTTGCTTTTACCCTTAAGCTTACCCTTACCCTTACCCTTACCCTTACCCTTACCCTTGCTTTTACCCTTAAGCTTACCCTTACCCTTACCCTTACTCTTACCCTTACCCTTACCCTTACCCTTACCCTTACCCTTACCCTTACCCTTACCCTTACCCTTACCCTTACCCTTGCTTTTACCCTTAGGCTTACCCTTACCTTTACCCTTACCCTAACCCTTACCCTTACCCTTACCCTTACCCTTACCCTTACCCTTGCTTTTACCCTTAAGCTTACCCTTACCCTTACCCTTACCCTTAACCTTACCCTTACCCTTACCCTTACCCTTACCCTTACCCTTGCTTTTACCCTTAAGCTTACCCTTACCCTTACCCTTAACCTCACCCTTACCCTTACCCTGACCCTTACCCTTACCCTTACCCTTACCCTTGCTTTTACCCTTAAGCTTACCCTTACCCTTACCCTTACCCTTGCTTTTACCCTTAGGCTTACCCTTACCTTTACCCTTACCCTTACCCTTACCCTTACCCTTACCCTTGCTTTTACCCTTAAGCTTACCCTTACCCTTACCCTTTCCCTTAAGCTTACCCTTACCCTTACCCTTGCTTTTACCCTTAGGCTTACCCTTACCTTTACCCTTACCCTTACCCTTACCCTTACCCTTACCCTTGCTTTTACCCTTAAGCTTACCCTTACCCTTACCCTTTCCCTTAAGCTTACCCTTACCCTTACCCTTACCCTTACCCTTACCCTTACCCTTACCCTTACCCTTACCCTTACCCTTGCTTTTACCCTTAAGCTTACCCTTACCCTTACCCTTACCCTTACCCTTACCCTTGCTTTTACCCTTAAGCTTACCCTTACCCTTACCCTTACCCTTAAGCTTACCCTTACCCTTACCCTTACCCTTACCCTTACCCTTACCCTTACCCTTACCCTTACCCTTACCCTTACCCTTACCCTTACCCTTACCCTTACCCTTACCCTTACCCTTGCTTTTACCCTTAAGCTTACCCTTACCCTTACCCTTACCCTTACCCTTAAGCTTACCCTTACCCTTACCCTTACCCTTACCCTTACCCTTAACCTTACCCTTGCTTTTACCCTTAAGCTTACCCTTACCCTTACCCTTACCCTTACCCTTAAGCTTACCCTTACTCTTACCCTTACCCTTACCCTTACCCTTGCTTTTACCCTTAAGCTTACCCTTACCCTTACCCTTACCATTACCCTTAAGCTTACCCTTACCCTTACCCTTACCCTTACCCTTACCCTTACCCTTACCCTTACCCTTGCTTTTACCCTTAAGCTTACCCTTACCCTTACCCTTACCCTTACCCTTGCTTTTACCTTTAAGCTTACCCTTACCCTTACCCTTACCCTTAAGCTTACCCTTACCCTTACCCTTACCCTTACCCTTACCCTTACCCTTACCCTTACCCTTACCCTTGCTTTTACCCTTAAGCTTACCCTTACCCTTACCCTTACCCTTACCCTTACCCTTACCCTTACCCTTACCCTTACCCTTACCCTTACCCTTACCCTTGCTTTTACCCTTAAGCTTACCCTTACCCTTACCCTTACCCTTACCCTTACCCTTACCCTTACCCTTACCCTTACCCTTACCCTTACCCTTACCCTTACCCTTACCCTTACCCTTACCCTTGCTTTTACCCTTAGGCTTACCCTTACCTTTACCCTTACCCTTACCCTTACCCTTACCCTTACCCTTACCCTTGCTTTTACCCTTAAGCTTACCCTTACCCTTACCCTTACCCTTAAGCTTACCCTTACCCTTACCCTTACCCTTACCCTTACCCTTACCCTTACCCTTACCCTTACCCTTACCCTTGCTTTTACCCTTAAGCTTACCCTTACCCTTACCCTTACCCTTACCCTTACCCTTGCTTTTACCCTTAAGCTTACCCTTACCCTTACCCTTACCCTTAAGCTTACCCTTACCCTTACCCTTACCCTTACCCTTACCCTTACCCTTACCCTTACCCTTACCCTTACCCTTACCCTTACCCTTACCCTTACCCTTACCCTTACCCTTACCCTTACCCTTACCCTTGCTTTTACCCTTAAGCTTACCCTTACCCTTACCCTTACCCTTACCCTTAAGCTTACCCTTACCCTTACCCTTACCCTTACCCTTACCCTTAACCTTACCCTTGCTTTTACCCTTAAGCTTACCCTTACCCTTACCCTTACCCTTACCCTTAAGCTTACCCTTACCCTTACCCTTACCCTTACCCTTACCCTTGCTTTTACCCTTAAGCTTACCCTTACCCTTACCCTTACCATTACCCTTAAGCTTACCCTTACCCTTACCCTTACCCTTACCCTTACCCTTACCCTTACCCTTACCCTTGCTTTTACCCTTAAGCTTACCCTTACCCTTACCCTTACCCTTACCCTTGCTTTTACCTTTAAGCTTACCCTTACCCTTACCCTTACCCTTAAGCTTACCCTTACCCTTACCCTTACCCTTACCCTTACCCTTACCCTTACCCTTACCCTTACCCTTGCTTTTACCCTTAAGCTTACCCTTACCCTTACCCTTACCCTTACCCTTACCCTTACCCTTACCCTTACCCTTACCCTTGCTTTTACCCTTAGGCTTACCCTTACCTTTACCCTTACCCTTACCTTTACCCTTACCCTTACCCTTACCCTTACCCTTGCTTTTACCCTTGAGCTTACCCTTACCCTTACCCTTGCTTTTACCCTTAAGCTTACCCTTACCCTTACCCTTACCCTTACCCTTACCCTTGCTTTTACCCTTAGGCTTACCCTTACCCTTACCCTTACCCTTACCCTTGCTTTTACCCTTAAGCTTACCCTTACCCTTACCCTTACCCTTACCCTTACCCTTACCCTTACCCTTACCCTTACCCTTACCCTTACCCTTACCCTTACCCTTACCCTTACCCTTACCCTTACCCTTACCCTTACCTTACCCTTACCCTTACCCTTACCCTTACCCTTACCCTTGCTTTTACCCTTAGGCTTACCCTTATCTTTACCCTTACCCTTACCCTTACCCTTACCCTTACCCTTGCTTTTACCCTTAAGCTTACCCTTACCCTTACCCTTACCCTTTCCCTTACCCTTACCCTTACCCTTACCCTTACCCTTACCCTTACCCTTGCCCTTACCCTTACCCTTGCTTTTACCCTTAAGCTTACCCTTACTCTTACCCTTACCCTTACCCTTGCTTTTACTCTTAGGCTTACCCTTACCTTTACCCTTACCCTTACCCTTACCCTTACCCTTACCCTTACCCTTACCCTTACCCTTACCCTTACCCTTACCCTTGCTTTTACCCTTAAGCTTACCCTTACCCTTACCCTTAACCTTACCCTTACCCTTACCCTTGCTTTTACCCTTAGGCTTACCCTTACCCTTACCCTTACCCTTACCCTTGCTTTTACCCTTAAGCTTACCCTTACCCTTACCCTTACTCTTACCCTTACCCTTACCCTTACCCTTACCCTTACCCTTACCCTAACCCTTACCCTTACCCTTGCTTTTACCCTTAGGCTTACCCTTACCTTTACCCTTACCCTAACCTTTACCCTTACCCTTACCCTTACCCTTACCCTTGCTTTTACCCTTAAGCTTACCCTTACCCTTACCCTTACCCTTACCCTTACCCTTACCCTTACCCTTACCCTTACCCTTACCCTTACCCTTACCCTTACCCTTGCTTTTACCCTTAAGCTTACCCTTACCCTTAACCTTCCCCTTACCCTTACCCTTACCCTTACCCTTACCCTTACCCTTACCCTTGCTTTTACCCTTAAGCTTACCCTTACCCTTACCCTTACCCTTACCCTTACCCTTACCCTTACCCTTACCCTTACCCTTACCCTTACCCTTGCTTTTACCCTTAGGCTTACCCTTACCTTTACCCTTACCCTTACCCTTACCCTTACCCTTACCCTTGCTTTTACCCTTAAGCTTACCCTTACCCTTACCCTTACCCTTAAGCTTACCCTTAACCTTACCCTTACCCTTACCCTTACCCTTACCCTTACCCTTACCCTTACCCTTACCCTTACCCTTACCCTTACCCTTACCCTTACCCTTGCTTTTACCCTTAAGCTTACCCTTACCCTTACCCTTACCCTTACCCTTGCTTTTACCCTTAAACTTACCCTTACCCTTACCCTTAAGCTTACCCTTACCCTTACCCTTACCCTTACCCTTACCCTTATCCTTACCCTTACCCTTACCCTTACCCTTACCCTTACCCTTACCCTTACCCTTACCCTTGCTTTTACCCTTAAGCTTACCCTTACCCTTACCCTTACCCTTACCCTTAAGCTTACCCTTACCCTTACCCTTACCCTTACCCTTACCCTTAACCTTACCCTTGCTTTTACCCTTAAGCTTACCCTTACCCTTACCCTTACCCTTACCCTTAAGCTTACCCTTACCCTTACCCTTACCCTTACCCTTACCCTTGCTTTTACCCTTAAGCTTACCCTCACCCTTACCCTTACCCTTACCCTTAAGCTTACCCTTACCCTTACCCTTACCCTTACCCTTACCCTTACCCTTACCCTAACCCTTACCCTTACCCTTACCCTTACCCTTGCTTTTACCCTTAAGCTTACCCTTACCCTTACCCTTACCCTTACCCTTACCCTTACCCTTACCCTTACCCTTACCCTTACCCTTACCCTTACCCTTGCTTTTACCCTTAAGCTTACCCTTACCCTTACCCTTACCCTTACCCTTACCCTTACCCTTACCCTTACCCTTACCCTTACCCTTACCCTTACCCTTACCCTTACCCTTGCTTTTACCCTTAAGCTTACCCTTACCCTCACCCTTACCCTTACCCTTACCCTTAAGCTTACCCTTACCCTTACCCTTACCCTTACCCTTACCCTTGCCCTTACCCTTACCCTTGCTTTTACCCTTAAGCTTACCCTTACCCTTACCCTTACCCTTACCCTTACCCTTACCCTTGCTTTTACCCTTACCCTTATCCTTACCCTTAAGCTTACCCTTACCCTTACCCTTACCCTTACCCTTACCCTTACCCTTACCCTTGCTTTTACACTTAAGCTTACCCTTACCCTTACCCTTACCCTTACCCTTACCCTTACCCTTACCCTTGCTTTTACCCTTAGGCTTACCCTTACCTTTACCCTTATCCTTACCCTTACCCTTACCCTTACCCTTACCCTTACCCTTACCCTTGCTTTTACCCTTAAGCTCACCCTTACCCTTACCCTTACCCTTACCCTTACCCTTACCCTTACCCTTACCCTTACCCTTACCCTTACCCTTACCCTTACCCTCACCCTTGCTTTTACCTTTAAGCTTACCCTTACCCTTACCCTTACCCTTACCCTTACCCTTACCCTTACCCTTACCCTTACCCTTACCCTTACCCTTACCCTTACCCTTACCCTTACCCTTACCCTTACCCTTACCCTTACCCTTACCCTTACCCTTACCCTTACCCTTACCCTTGCTTTTACCCTTAAGCTTACCCTTACCCTTACCCTTACCCTTACCCTTACCCTTACCCTTACCCTTACCCTTACCCTTACCCTTACCCTTACCCTTACCCTTACCCTTACCCTTACCCTTACCCTTACCCTTACCCTTGCTTTTACCCTTAGGCTTACCCTTACCTTTACCCTTACCCTTACCCTTACCCTTACCCTTACCCTTGCTTTTACCCTTAAGCTTACCCTTACCCTTACCCTTACCCTTACCCTTACCCTTACCCTTGCTTTTACCCTTAAGCTTACCCTTACCCTTACCCTTACCCTAACCCTTGCTTTTACCCTTAGGCTTACCCTTACCCTTACCCTTACCCTTACCCTTAAGCTTACCCTTACCCTTACCCTTACCCTTACCCTTACCCTTACCCTTACCCTTACCCTTACCCTTACCCTTACCCTTACCCTTACCCTT